>CAUYRT010004743.1:0-117207 GCA_963574885.1 Lepilemur ruficaudatus | reverse complement strand
AAGAAGATGCCTAGGAGATGTGTATGAGCATTAAAGGTTGAGAGGTGCTGGTCTAAAAGTTGTAGTCATCCTAGATGTGATTCAGTTACTCTTTAAATTCCATGAAGTCAAATTCAGTGGGGAGAAAATTGCAACATTATTTCAGTTGGCAGTCCAATGCAAAGGTTTACAAAGCAGCAGGTGATACTGGAAGATTTGTTCATAAAAGCAATTGCATATTGCACATTTATAAAATATAAAGATTCTCTTTGGGTGTGGACTAATTTTAGCATATCAACAACCTTATGAAGTAAGTATTGTTGTATATGTCTTCATATTACATATGTGAAAACTAATATTTACAGATATTATGCAATTTGACCACAATTAGGCAATTAGTAAATGGAGTATCCTAGATACTGGGCTGGTTCAGTATGGCAGTTGGGAATAGCGTTATTTAGCGTCTCCAAGGACACCAAAATTCAACCCTAGTATCCCAGATTGCAGAGCTATTGTGTGAATTATACTGTATTAAATTCGTGAAAGACATTTGGGAAGGCATATGGGAGCTCAGTCATCAGAGAGAGATCACTCAATTGGGAGACCATACATAATCTTAATTCCAACTAAATTTTAAAAAAAGAAAACCTAGATTTCAACGGCGAGTGACATGAGCAGGCCTAGGAGGAGAAGTCACCTAAGACCCAGACCTAGAAGCAAGTGAGCCCCAAAGAGAAATTTAAGCTATCCTATAATGGGAGAAATTTGGGAGTTTCCAAACTCTTATATTCTCATTGTAGAAAAAAACAAATCTCAATCTATTTTTTTCAAGCATGCATGAAAGGAATGTCTTTTTCTAGACCTTGGAAACCCTGTCTTTTCTAACTTGGGATGTATATATACACTGTAAACTGCAATGATTTGACATTAATCTAGAGTTACAATGTCAGCTGGAGGCACACTATTTAACTGGGCAACTTGCAAATTAATAAATGATGCTTTGGCACAGTATAGAGGCTTGTCATCATTAAAAAGCAGTCAGAGATTGTATAAATTTACCCCCAAATAAAAATAATATGAAAACACTGCAAAACCTGAAGTGCTCAAGGGGATTTACACAGTAATTGGTACATTTTTCTCTTGGATTGCCTTGAAATTTTGCCAGTGCTCCCCAAAGGGAAAAAAAATGCAGTGTGAGTTTAGTAGTTTTGATTGCGTCTTTTCTGTCTGTAAAAGGAATGCAGTCTCTCTTTACCATTTGCACTGCTCCAGTTGTGACTTGATTTAGATAACTGATGAGAAAATATCCTACTTTGGAACATCAATATGTTTGTGTTTGATTCTCTATATTATCTCTGAGCCATGGCTTAAAACATATGAATTAAGGAAAAGAGCTAGAGGGACTCATAGGGGAAGTGGGTTATGTCTCTGTCACAAAAGAGCAGTGAACACATAGTAAAGGCAAAGTAATAAACATAGGATCCTGGGCTTTAGTTCAAGAGAATTGGGACTAGATTGGAAGGTTGGAAAAAATGAAGCTCACAGAACATACTAGCTTCTTCTCACAAACTTTATTGAGCACAAAAAAATACATAAGAAAAGAATACTTCCCAGTAAACTCCAACCCACAGCTTCTCTCTTGTGTATTTCCCAGGGTCATGATCAGGGTGGTTTAGCAGCCCAAGTTGGGTGTGAAATCTGCCAGGGTTGAAAAGTTCCCAAGTTTTCTTGCCTCTTCTACTTCTCAGAGGGACCATATCATTGCCTGGAAACAACTTGCCCTGGTATAATGTCTTCCTTTGTGAAGATTAAATAGGAGTCTTGTATATAAGTATCTTTGTGGTTTATAAGCCTCTATCTATGACAGAAATTAAAGCAAATATAATGCTCTGCCAGAAAAATGTCAGGAGCTTGCATGCTCAGAGTAAGAAAGCACCTCTCCCACCCTATATGCAACCATCATCAGGAATCACTTAGGAGCCCCGGAACTCCTAACAAGATTGCCAACCTTCCTCCCCACAACACTTAGACTTTCCACTTTTATGTGCCTTGGAACTATCAGGACTTATTTAATAATACTCTGTATTCATATTTTTGTCAGTTGCATGATGCCCAAGTGTCTTCTAGACACTAATTTCCATAATTTCTGTATATTCCCTTCCCAAATCCTGAAACTCTCCCACTGCAGTGGAATTTTAATCCCTCTGGAATTTAAAGTCCATCATTAACAAAATTTCCTACACCCTTAAGTCCTTCAACTGCTGCATTCACTGCCTGGCTCTAAGTGAAAATTGGTTCTCACTTGAAGACAATACTTCCCCTGCCATCCTCTCGAGTGAAGGTTTGTTCTCTTCCTCAAGCCCTTTGCTGCTGGGCCTGGAAGTGAGATATCAGTCCTCTTTGTCTCTCATTCCTGCTTTCAGACCATTCAAACTCTTCTCAATGCATACCTCACTTCCCAGCCTTGTATCTCATTTCATCTTGCAACAAACCCCACTACTCTCCTGTTGCCCTCACTTATTAATCCTGCGATTCCTCTTATGGTTTAAAAACTCATTGTCACTCGCTCCATGACTACTCCATTTTAATGCTTGGTGATTTTAATGTCCAAACAGCTATTTCTTGTAACACCGTGGTCTCTCAATTCCTTGACTTTCTCTCTTTAGTGATCTTTTCCTCCATTTCCCTCAGCCACTTACTCCATGGTCATTTCTTAGACTTCTTATAATTGTTTCTAGTTTTCTCACTCTCAAGATGGAATTCTGAAAATTCCTTCATCACACAGAGATACACAATCCACTGATCCTCCCATCTTTTCACTCTCTCTCACCACTTTCATGTCCTTACTTCTCCCCTTATCTGGTTGGTATTTCATGATCAGTTATAATCACTCTCTTCCACACACCTTCAACTCCTTTGTCCTTCTCTTGCTTTGTCACATGTAAAACAACCACATTCCTGATTTAAAATGACATTCCACATACATTACACTATCACCTTCACAGCTGACCCATGTTCTACACACTGTTAAATGAGACGTCTGCTTATCAGACTGTAAGTGTCGTTTGGCACGGTTGAGCATTTCTTCTTTCTTAACCCTATTTTTTACTTGGCTTCAGGATACCACATTCTCCTGGTTTTCTTTCCACTTTACTAACCACTCACTTTCATTCAGTTCCTTTTCGGCTTCTACCTCATCTTCCCATCCTTACAATTTTGGAAAGGGCTAGGACTTAGTCCTTGGACATTTTCTGTTTTCAGTCAATACTCACTCCCTTGCTGACCTCATCTGTTCTCACAGTTTTAAATGCTACCTCTATTCTGATAATCTGAAAATTTCTATCATCGGTCCAGACTTCTTCCCTGAGAGTCCAGAATCAAACCTTCTACTAACCAGCTAACTATTCAGATGCTAACTACTCAGCACCTTTACTTAAATATTCAAGACAGATTGATCTTACTGTAGGTTTTTCTCTTTATCTCAACTCTCACTATTGGAACTTTGTCATGCAAATTTAGGAACTAAATGAATTCAAACAGGGAAGGACAATTCTGCATCCAAACTCAACTCCTGGTCTTCTTTCTAAAACATGCTACTCCCATAGTCTTTCTTATATAAGAAAATGATGATACAATACAAACTTTCCAATTGCCACAGGCCAAAAAAGAAAAGACCTTGGAGCAATATTTGACTCCTCTCTACTCTGTCAGAAAATCTTGTTGGTTCTACCCTAAATTTTAATCCAGAAGTAGACTCTGCCTCCCAACTCCTCCATCATCACCCTGGTCAAAACTACTACGTTCTGCCTCCTAACCAGTCTGCTGCCTTCACCTCTGCTGCCTTCAGTCTGTTCTCAACATGGCAGCCAGAGGGATCCTGTAAGTCAGATTGCCACTATTTTGCTCAAAATGTGCAGTGGCTTCCTAGTTTACATTAAGTAAAACTCAAAGCCACTAATGTGCCCCAGGAGACTTTCCCCTGTGACCTCCTGGCTTAGGACTCTTTCCCCTTCTCATTCTGATTCACTTTCACTGACCTTTGATCTGGGCCTTAAACATGCCAATCCTGCTCCTACTTCAGAGCCTCTATTCTTTTTTTTTTTTTTTTTTTTTGAGAGACAGAATCTCACTCTGTTGCCCAGGCTAGAGTGCTGTGGCATCAGCCTAGCTCACAGCAACCTCAAACTCCTGGGCTCAAGTGATCCTTCTCCCTCAGCCTCCCATGTAGCTGGGACTACAGGCATGAGCCACCATGCCCAGCTACTTTTTTCTATATATTTTAGTTGGCCAATTAATTTCTTTGTATTTTTTTTTAGTAGAGACGGGGTCTCACTCTTGCTCAGGCTGGTCTTGAACTCCTGACCTCGAATGATCCTCCTGCCTCGGTCTCCCAGAGTGCTAAGATTACAGGCGTGAGCCACCGCGTCTGGCCCAGAGCCTCTACTCTTGATATTGTTTCTGCCCAGAATGCTTTCCCTGGTATCTGCATGTCTTCCTTCCTCACCTCTAGCAGGTCTGTCTTGAAATGGCACCTTCTATTTGTGGCTTTCTGTGAGCACTGACTAAAATTCATTAACTCCACACACGTGCACCCCATATTCCCTATTCTTGTTCCTGCTTTGCTTTCTCCATGTGATATACTGGAAATTTTTCTTATGTATTTATGTATTGTCTGATTCTCTTCCAGAAAGTAAACTCCTTCAGCACAGGGATTTTTTAAAATATATTTTTATTATGAAGTACCCAGCGTCTGTAACAGTGTCTGACATATATTAGGCACTCAGTAAACATATGCTGAATGAATAAACAGACCTGTTACTCATCAAATAATGCTACCTAGGCCTAACGTATGGGTTTTTAGCCATGACACTCTTCCTGTACCAACACTTGGTTGGAACCCCTACTGCAACAGAACTTACACAATCTTTCCTCTCTCTCTCTCTCTGTCTCTCTCTGTTTCTCTTTCTGTCTCTCCCACTTACATTCCAATTTTCAACATCTCTTTCTCTACATCTACTTCATAGAGACCAAGAACTCATGAATGCCCACCTGGTGTCTTTCTGTGAAGCAGGGCTGGCCGTGGCTTACCCCGCAAAGTTCTGCAGAACGATTCATGTATTAGTTTCCAAGGGCTGCCATAACACAGTGCCACAAATGGAATGGTTTAAACAACAGAAATGTATTGTTTCTCTGTTCTGGAAGCTAGAAGTCCAAGGTTAAGGTGTCAGCGAGGTTGGTTCCTTCGGAGGGCTGTGAGGAAAAATCTATTCTATGCCTCCACCCTGGAAGGTGGTTTCACCAGAACACGATTTGCTGCCAATAGCTGGCATTTCTTGGCTTGTAGGTGCATCACACTGAACACTGCTTTCATCTTCACATGGCAGTATTCCTGAGTGTCCATCTCACTCCAAATGTCCCCTTATTACTTATAAGAATACCAGTTATATTTGTTTAGGGCTCATGGTAATGATTTCATTTTAATGTGATCACCTGTGTAAAGACATTATCTCCAAATAAGATCACATTCTGAAGTACTGAGGATTAACACTACATTCGTGAATTTTGAAAGGAGACAATTTAACCCATAACAAAGCTTATATCCCTATTATGGAGTAGTATGCTGCCATATACGATGAGTGTTCAATGATCATGAAGGTCTCGGAAAGAGCAAGTAACTTAATGATAAAAATGAAATATCTGAGTTTAGCATCCTTGACTGTCACACCAAAAATTCTCATCATATAACCATACCCTCTTGAAAAAAGCCTTAATAAAGATAATTAGGACACATGATAATTAGTAAGGAACTCAGGTCAAGATAGTACAATTTCATGGATTTCACTTCACAATTTATCATAGTGGAAACAATTTACATATATGAAAATAATTGAAATATGTTAATTTGATTTAACACAGTTCCAAGGGAACTCTAGAGAGACAAAGCAACAGATGTCACCAGGCTGACAGACCTGAAAGCACCCAGAGAGGCCTCTGGAATGATGGGTAATAAATGGAATCCTCATCCCAAGGCACAGATTTTAATTCCTTCCAACAAATCCAAATATAGAGCTTTTTTTTTTTTTCAAGGCTGAAAACATATAACAGCTGCTGCTAACTCTGAAGTGGTAGAGGAGTGACTTCTTGGAAGTGAAGGCATGTTTCAGCAAAAACCTAAATATAGTAGTGAAAATAAAATGATGCTCACATAAGGTGAACAGATTTCTATAGTAGAAAAAAATGAAGTCTCAGTTTTTATGATTAGATGATACTGCACATATCTTTACTGACCTACTACTAATTATTAATATGTACTTATTATGTGCCTTCTGTGTATTAGATACATTTTCAGATGAGTAAGGGCACGATTCCTGACCTCAAACAGCTCACAAACTAATGAGGTTGTCAAGAAAATTAATATTTTCAATACAGTGAAGTGACCTAAAGAAATATCAGGGGAGTACAGGAGAGAAGCATCTTCTTTGCCCTTAGCCTGCAAAGATCAGGAAATATAATCAAAATGCCTGATTTCAGCTGAGTAATTGAGAAATACTTACCTGGAAAACAAAGGGGTGTTTCAGGCGTCAGAAAAGCAAAAGCAGAGGCACAAAGGCACGAGGTAGCATGGTGGGCACAAAGTGTAGGAGGTAATTCAATATGGCTGGAACATATTTTATGTTTGAACTTTATCCTAAAAACTATAGGAGCCACTAAAGATTTTAAAGGAGAAAAATACTAATTGCATTTGAGAAAAATTTTACCCTGGCATTGATACAGAGAATGAGTTGTGGAGGCAAATAAAAAAAATATATATTCAGGAAAATAAAAAGCAGTGACCCACTTCACAACTATTTTAGTAGTAAGGATCTTAATTAACATGGTAGAAGTAGAAAGGGAGGAATTTATCAGACTTGCATGAGATAGAATCAACAGGACACAAGGAGGGTGAATCGAGTGATAATTGAGAAGACGGCTCTCACCACTGTGGCTTAGGTCTACCCTGGGGGTTTGCTGATTTTGGCTTGCCTGTGCTACAGCCAGGTATAGATATGTAACTGCTGTTGGATAGGGAAGCCTGGAACACAGAGCAGGGACCAAGGCTGAGGTACAGAATTGAGAGCTGTCTTCTTAAAGACTTGTTGACTTCACCAAAGAGAACAAAAACACATGCACTTAGAATTAAAAAATGAAGAAAGGACATAGTTTCTTTTTTTCTTTTAAAGACTGGAAATAAAAGGGCAAAGAAAAAAAATAAGAATGGTACTGGGAACATACCACTACCTAAGAGGAAGAGTGTTTCATGATATTGAATATCTCAGAAAAGCAAATACCAATCATAAAAAAGAGTTCCCAAAGATCGACACCTGGAAGGTCATTGAAACCCCGGTAAATTAAGTCTTTCTCAACAAGTATCTGAAATAATTAAATGTATTTAGTCTTATGCACTGGAATTTAATTCATGTCTATGATGGTGAATCTGTTAGCATTGTCAGTGCTGCAAAGACACAGAAAATAGATGGGTTTTTTTTTGTTTTGTTTTGTTTTTCTTTTTTTTATTTCAGAATATTATGGAGACACAAATATTTTGGTTACATATAATGCTTCTGCCTTGTCCAAGCCAGGGCTATAGTGTGCCCTTCTCCCATTCAGAGCAGCCGGCATCCATTAGTTGTGAGTTTACCCACCCCCATGTCCCCCTCCCACCTGACCGGCACCCAATGAATATTACTACCATGTGAGCAGAAAGAAGATGTTTTTGAAACTCAGAAGCCAGGGCCATGCAGTGAGACGTCAGAGTCTATTTGAAGGAGCTGGGACTACGGAGGAGACACAGCCATTGCTAAGGACGGCCTGGAGCCAAAAAAGTAGGGACAAATACTCTGAGTCCTCTCATCCTTCAACCTTCCAATCTCTCAGCAGTGTTTCCCCATTGATGAAGCTTATCCAGAAACCAATGTCGAAAAAAGCTAAGAAATGTAATTTGGGGATTTGTAGGGTCAGCTCTCTATAATTCAAAACACAGCAGGGGAAGGACAGAGAAAGGATCTGAGATAAAATAGAAGAATTACATACAAAGACAGTTATTCCCTGAAGATCAGTCCACCACTTGAATGGGTCTACCACTTGAATCAGTTCTCAGGTCTATTGCTATTACAAACACTGTCTGCCCATGTATATTCACTCACAGTTATAAGCATTCTATCCCAGCTCATGAGGATGCATCCAGGGCCTTAAGTTCAGGCCTTCTCATTGCTATGCTGTGACAATTTATATAACAATGCTGAAACTACATGTGGTTATCTCAACTTGGGTTCATTGCAAAGAGTACCACCACTCCTACAAGGGCATCTTCCAGAGCAATGTACATGCCTCTTCTTGTTTTCATGCTTTGCATAGAAGCCAAATAATTTGGCCATAATCCTTCTTTCTCCGGACAGTCTGCTTGTTGAAGATACCTTATCTCCAAGCAGTACTAAGCAACATCTTTCACAGGCTCATGCCTAGATGATGCCCAACAATGTAACGGTTGAATTCTGGCAGGGGCAGAATCAGTGATCTGCTATTCTATGGAATCTTGGCCCTAATTCTAGGACACAAAGGGGAAATGATTCAATTATGTAGGCCTGGATCCAGGAAGGCTTCAGGGAAGTTCTGCATGAACAGCTGGCTGGAGCCTGAGCCTTCAAGAACTTCTAAATTGGAAGACCTCCCCAGGAGCATCAGAAGCACTCTAGTAATAACCATTCTTTTCTCCTTGTCACTCTGCCATTAGACCTCCCACCATGAATATGGAAACAGAATAAAGCTCTGTTACTGCTGGCCCAGACTAACCACCTGCTGATGCCCATGGAGAGAATAATACGTTGGGTTAGGAGCTGTGCTTCTAACTGCCAAGGAGACCAATTGCTCTGTATGTGCTGAATCCATAGTGGTGGCACACACCCATCTGAGAATGCTGTTGACTCTTACCCTACAATAAATTTTAGAACTTACAATGAAACCATCCTCTAAACTTTAAGATGAAAACAGTGCAAAAATTCATTCAATATATTCTTTCAAATCCTAACAGGCTCTAGGTCACTACTCCTTTTAATATTATCTTTCTCATGCATGATTTTTACCTTCAAGAATTGACCAACAACTAATTTCTTGCTTGTAACTAGTTTTGCAGTTTTCAAGGTCTGTCAGAGACTGTAACGTTTATCCATTATCCACTAACCTCCTACCCCATCCTACCATTAATAGGTAAATTAGATCATTTAATTTAGGAACTTGAAGAGAGATAAGTTTACATAATTTTTACTCATAAGATCACTAATCCATTTAACTCTCCACCACAGACTTGACATAAAATCTTTTTCTGATCCTCCATTCAAGGCTTGATAACAATTCTCCAACTCCAACAACTGACCATCTGAGTAAATGGTCAGTTACTACCTAGAGTGATCTATTAACTACCTAGAGGGATCATCAGGGCATTCCCTGGTGGACCAAAAACTGATACAATGCTATGAACAGGAACAAAAGTAAGAATTCCTGATAAACAGACCCTTTCAAGGAGGCTGCCCATGACAGATACACTAGTGCCTCTGCTATGAATTAGGAGACTGTATCTGGTTTTCAGTTGGGTTATAAAGATCACCTATTTCCTCTTCCCACAAAATTCTACCACTTGGTGCACCAAGATCTGCTCATCACCTTGCCCTGTCCCCAGGCTGTCTGAGTGATTTTAGTTTCTTCAGTATACCCCCCAGCCTCCCACCCAAAGAAGCAGACAGGAAAAGGGTCTTGTTCTTGCACCTCACTGTCCCAGAGATTTGACTGATATTCTGTCCCCACCTCCATTCTGAGTGCACTCACACTGTTTAGATGATTCCCTCTTACTGTGTTCTTTGTTCTTCTCCTTTCTCTGTTCAGACATTTACCATGATGTGTGTTGTATGGTGTAATTGGATCTTTGCTCTGGCTTTACTCATGGAGTTTATTCTTGGGTCACACTCTGGCAATCATGAGCCAACCTTGATCCAACCCTGTGCCTAGACCAGACTCCAGGGGCTAGCGCTCAAGACCCTGCTTGTATAGAAGCTGGGTCAAGGCTTAAGTAAGTAAAGAGTGTATTTGCTTATATGTACAAAATAGTTTGTGCTATGTATAATTCTAGCTATCTCTTTCATGTAAGATTTGAATGTAGATGAAGACATAAGTTATTTTCTCATCCGTAGTTTCTAAGTGTTCAAATACACACACACACACACACACACACACACACACACACACAGAGTGTTTCTCTGGTGCATTCCTTTTTCTTCCTATCACCCTAGGATGTAAATTAAATACATATTGGACTTGAAATTGATCCTCCTTAAGGAGTACTAAGAAAGCCCTCAAATAAAGTTCTAATTGTCTAAGGGGCCACATAGTAGCCTGAAAGAATCAATTCTTATATATACACAATTTTATTTTTCTTCACCTACAGGGTGAATATTTCTATAAATTCTACTCTTTAATATCATCTTAAAACCAAAAAGAAAACATTTTCTTGTGAATTAAACACTTTCTTAATATAATTAGAGTTGAACTACCATAAATATACTTCATCATTTATGATGTAATAAAGTAAAACTCCAAGAAGCAATGAGAAATATGCCAAGTTTCATTTGAGGACTGTTTTCCTTGTATCTTTTTCTTAAACATGAGTACTTTAATATTCTTTATACCTCTCTCCTTCAATCCAAATTAGCTAATCCAGTGTTTCCAAAATTCTAATGTAGTATCTTGTTAAAATACAGGTTCTGAATCCTGAGGCCTGGTGCGAGGCATGAGATTCTGTATTTTCAATAGGCTCTTAAATGGTGTTGATGCTGTTGGGTGCAGACCATACTTTGAGTCACAAGTATCTAATAAGCTTATTTATATTACCTAATGAGACATGAGAAGTATTTTTCTTCTCTCAGATTTGGATACTTTTTCAGGCAATAAAATAGAAGCCAAGTAAAGGGTCTTTCCTTGTGGAATTTCAGACAGCAGCACTGGTCTCATAGGAGCCTACTGGCAATTGCAGTGGCTGCTGTGGGCAACACCCTTGATGCAAAGTAGAAAAGCATTAACTGTAGAGCTTTATGAGAAGCAAGAAGATATACTGTTTCACATTCACTTGTTTACTCAAATCAGAATTGGGAACTTTGATAAAAGCCTAGGGTAAACAGGCCCTCTCTTTCAACAGTGTCAAACACTATCATCAAAGGGTCAGTGCTCAGGGACATTTCAAAATCTATTCAGGGAACAGGGAAATTATGGGATACTGTCCAGAGACCCAATCTATTCACAATGGGAATTCAAGAAGAAAAAGAGAGACAAAACGGTCAGAAAAATTATTTAAAGAAATAATATAAACTTTCCTATTCTGAGGAAAGAAGCCAACATCCAGGCATAGGAAGCACAGAGGTCTTCAATCAAATTCAACCCAAAGAGGAGTTCATCAAGACATAATAATCAAACTCTCATAAATCAATGATAAAGAAAAAATTCTGAGAACAGAAAGAGGTAAGAAATACATCACATACAAAGGAGTCCCAATACAAGTATCAGGAGGCTTCTCAGCAGAAACCCTACAGAACAGGAGAGAGTGGGATATGTGTAAAGGGCTGAAGAAAAAAATAAACCTGCCAACCAAGAATGCTTGACCCAGAAAATCCATCTTTCTGAAATGAGGAAAAAATAAAAACTTTCCTAAACAAAAATTAGAAGAGTTCATCACCACTAGTCCTGACTTACAAGTGTTGCTAAAGGGAATTCTTTAAACTAAAACAAAAGGCTGCTAATTAATAACATACAAATTACAAAAGCACAAAATTGAGTAGTATAAGTAATACATAGCCATATTCAGAATACTCTAGGCCTATATTTAGTGGCCTGTAATTTTATCCCTAGCATGAAAATTAAAAGACAAAATTGTTAGTAACAACTACAGCTAAAATAAACTTTCAAGGAATATATATTATAAAATTATGTAAATTCAAACATCAAAAACATAAAATGTGAGAGGGGTTAAAGTATAAAGTTGTTGTATAAAATCAAATTTAGTTATCAGCTTGAAATAGACTGTTGTAAGATGTTCTGTGTAAGTTCATGGTAACTAAAAAGCAAAAATCTATACCAGAGACACAAACAAACATAAAAAAGATTCAAAACATAGCACTACAGAAAACCTTCAAACCACAAAGTAACATAACAAGATAGGAAGAAAAACCAAAGTATCTGTAATAACCAGAAAACAATCAACAAAATAGCAGTAGCCCATTTTGAGTAGTACTCAACAGTGAAAAATTGGAACCATTTTCTCTAAGATACAGAACAAGTTGGGAGTTGCCCAATCTCCCAACTTCTATACAACATAGTATGGAAAGTTCTTGCTAAAGCAGTAGCCATAGAAAGAAATAAAAGGCATGCAAATACTAAATGAAGAAGTGAAGCTGACCCTGTTTGCTGAGAACACGATCTTATATAAAGAAAACCCTAAAGATTACACCAAAAACATGTAAAACTGATAAACAAATTTACTTAAGTTGTGGGATACAAAATTAATATGCAAAAATCAGTAGCATTTCTCTACACTAATAGTGAGTTTTCCAAAAAATAAATCAAGAAAACAATTCCATTTATAATAGCTACAAATAAATAAATTAAATACTTAGGAATAAATTTGACCAAGGAAGTGAAAGATCTGTACACTGAACAACAAAATATTAATGAAAGAAATTGAAGAAGACATAAACAAATGGAAAGATACCTTATGTTCATGAATTGGAAAAATTAATCTTCTTAAAATGTCCATTTTGCCCAAAGTGGTCTACAGATTCAATTTAGTCCCTATCAAAATAAAACAGAACACCAGTGGAACAGAGTAGAGAGCCCAGAAATAAACCCATGTATCTATGGTTAACTGATTTTTGACAAAGATGCCAAGAATAAACAATAAAAAAATCAGTTTCTTCAATAAATTGTGTGGCAGAAAACTGGATATCCATATGCAAAAAAATGAAATTAGACCCTTACCTCACTCCAGATACAAAAATCAATTCAAAATGGATTAAAGACTTTAACACAAGACCTGAAATTATAAAACTATTAGGGGATAACATAGGGAAAAAAGTATATGACATTGGTCTCGGCAATGATATTTTAAGTTTGACCCCAAAAGCACAGGCAACAAAAGAAAAGTAAACAGATGAGATTACATCAAAATAAAATAACTTCTGAACAAAAAAGGAAACAATTAGCAGAGTGAAGAAACAACCTAAAGATTGGGAGAAAATATTTTCAAGTCACACATCTGATAAGGGATTTATATCCAAAATATATAAGGAACTCAACTCTATAGAAAGAAAGCAAATACTCTAGTTAAGGATAGACAAAGGACTTGAATAGACATTTCTCAAAAGGTGATATACAAATGGCTATCAGACACATGAAAAAAATGCTCAACATCAATAACAATTAGGGAGATGCAAATTAAAGTCACAATGAGATATCACCTCACACCTGTTAAAATGGCTGTTCTCAAAATGCAAAAGATAACAGGTGTTGGCAAGGATGTGGAAAAAAGGGGGCCCTTATACACTGTTGGTGGGAGTGTAAATTAGTACAGCCATTATGAAAAATAGAATGGAGGTCCCTCAAAAATCTAAATATAGAATTACCTTATGATACAGTGGTCCCACTTCTGGGCATTTACCTAAAGATTGAAATCAGTATGTCAAAGATATGCCTGCACTGCCTTGGTCACTGCAGCACTATTCATAATAGCCAAGATAGGGAATCAACCTAAGTGTCCATCAGGGGATGATGGATAAAGACAATGTGGTATATATATACACAGTGGAATACTATTCAACCTTAAAGAAGGAGAAGAAATTTTTTCATTTGCCACAACATGGATAGAAGTGGAGAACATTATGCTATGTTAAATAAGCTAAACGCAGGAAAAAAATACCACATGTTCTCACATATATGTGAAATCTAAAACAATTGAACTCATAGAAGCAGAGAGTAGAATTGTGGTTATGAGGGGTTGGTGATAAAGCTGGGAATGGGGAGATGATGGTCAAAGGATACAAGGTAGAATTAATAAATTTGATTTGTTTTTTGAGGTCAATTGCACAGTATGGTGAATATAGCTAATAATTGACTACCATATATTTTAATATTGCCAGGAGAATAAATTTGAAATATTATCACAAAAATGTTCACATTTGAGGAGATGAATATGTTAATAATTTGTAAATTAGTTTGATTTAATCATTCCATATTGTATTAAAAATCATCTCATCACTTTGTAGCCCATAAGTACATATAATTTTAATTACATATACAACTATAATTTGTCAATATAATAAAAATAAATTTAAAAAACATTCAGATATCCCAGATTAGACTAGTTCAACTAACATCTTAAAAAAAAAGAAATCAAACCTAAATTCTACATTCTCTTTTCTTTCTAAATAAAAGCATCCTTTTTAAATGTCTCGGTTTATCACAGTTTTATAGTAGCAATAGCATGACGCACACAGGCTTGAGTATCTCTCCTATCAGCTTTCCCAGGAGAAGAATAGCAGAATTAAATTTCCATGCAATACACTAAGAAATAAAGGCACGACTTAGAAGCAGGATCAAAAATGAAGATACTAGATTCTAGGACTAAATACCATCTAGAAAACGCAGCAAAACATTAATGTTTTCCACGCAGTGCTACTCCACAGTGTGAAATTACCTGGGTCTTTTGGTGTGCTGGCTACTTCTTTGTAAGTGGTTGAGTAAATTTATCATCTCAGTGTCATGTGAGCTCACTGCTGGCATGGTTTCAAGAAATCTCATTATTTTTTGATGTCTATGATGGATTAAAGATGAGAATATTGCTGGCCTAAGGGTTCGTTAGCCTTGCCTATCATATTTGTCAGCTACAAAGCAGCTCTGCCAAAGGGTTAGGAGGGCGTTTGGGATAGTGGGCCATTAAAACGCAGTTCCATTACTTACACTCAGACTGAGGAAATGAAGGGTAACAAGTGTGAGAGTTGCCCCATGGGATCCATTTTCTTTGCTATACTGAAAAGAAAAAAATCAGCGTGACAACAGAAACAGCAAGAAGCTCTCTGAATGTGGGATGGCTACATCGTACAATTTCTCACTGTGGGTGAAAAGTGCTTGTTTGGGTAACCTCACAGGCAGCTGTGGGAGTTCTGCGGCCAGGTAACATCCTGCAGGATCAGCCCCAATGCTTACAGTGGACTGACCTTGGATTGCTCTGTGGCCTCTTAGAGGCAAAACAATCCTGTCTGAAGTCTTCTAAGTCCTAAGGACAAAGGCAGCACATGTTAAGAATAACCAACAACACACTGTGATTGGAAACATTAATAATATTCTCAAAGGTATTTTAAAGGCTTGACAGACTGGTAGTAAAATTACCTTTACTGTTGTAATTTTTAAGTAGCCATTATGTTCACAAGTGTTCAGGAATGCAATATAGTACTAGGCAAAGCAACGCACAGACATTGGTGATGTTATTGCAAAATTGATTACCTCATTCATGGTGATGTTTTCCAAGTTTATTTCTCTCATAGTCAAGTATAAGGTGCTACTTATGGGCCATACTACCCAGGGATGTAGGTACCTTTGGGAATTTTTTCCCTGACGTCTAATATAGCCATTTACTGCGCCAAGTTCTCCACTAGCTGGTAAAGATATAGTGGTGAAAAAGAAAATAAATACAAGCCCATTCCTGCTTTCATGAAGCTTAAAATCTAGTGTATGACAGACATTAAACAAATCTTATCTTACAATTTTTTTAGAATGTATTTTTTTTAATTTTGTTCAGTTCATTTAAAAATCTTTGTGTATCTATTACATGCAAGATAATATGTTAGGAGTTCTGCATTACACAGACATGAAAAAGACACTATCCTCTCTTGGCCTACATGATGCTTGCAGTCTTGTGGGAGAAAAAAACATGTGAAGAGATTGCTACAATACTTTGTAATATATCTAGGATTCTGTCTCATTCAGGACAGCCACTTCCCCTTCTTCTTCACTTTTCCCCTTCCTTCCTTTCTTCCTTTCTTCCTCCCTTCCTCCCTCCCTTGCTTTTTTCATTTAATTATCCAACTACTTATGTTGCTAATATGTATCAAGGACTATGTGCCAACCATAGCTCAGATAGGATCAATTGGTTGCTTATTATGTGCCAGGCGCAGTGCAAATTTTTTTACATGCGTTATTAACTCAAGCAATTCTCAAAATGATATTATTGGTAATAGAACCATTTTATAGAAAGGTTAGATAATTTGTCTAAATAGTCAATGGAAATGTTGATTTTTGAGCAAAGGTCCGTGTGATTTTTACAGTGTGTGCTCTTATCCACTATATAGTCATATAAGAGATCTGGGTTAGAATGAGATACTATTCCAGTAAGGCATAATTTTTGGCTAAAACTAAATAAAGAGATTATTTCTATAAAATCAAAATATGTACACAGATTCTTATTACTTAATTTTAATCTTCTAACATCGTCCCAAAGTAAATTAAGTAACATAAAAATGTATTTCCTAATAATATATTATAAAACATTTTACTAAAAATCACAAAATAGTATGAATATGTACACATAGTACATGCACACATACATTGCACATGCTTGTATACATCTATGTGCAACAACAAAGACTTTGGTAAAAATATTTTTATCTTTAAAAGCTTAGCTCTAGGCTCAGTGGAAGAATTATTGAGACTCACTAATTGCACCAAAAGCAATGGCCATAGTAGTGTAATCCTGAGAAAGTGTGACTTTGAATGAGCGGTGGCTAGTGTTGCAGGGACATCCACCGCCCCCTCTGTCAACTCCATGTGTACCTGCAGGAGGGTGGAGGGAGGCAAATTGAAGGTTGTTGAAGGTAAGAAGTGTCTGCCCCTTCCTTAACTGTCTTTGAGACAGCAACGCAGGGAGAATGGATTATGGTTTTCATTATCTTAGTTAACATGGAGGTCACGTGATAGCACACATCAGCTCTCTTCAAGCCAAGTTTTCAGCTTGAGGTAGTCACACAGCTATAAAATACAATGACTTACAGCTCTTTCAGTGGTGTTAGAGGGAAACAAAGTTAAAATTGAACCAGCCATGAACCTCGTGTACTCCTGTGAGGGAAAAAGTCAGTGGAAAGATAGATTAGGCTCTGCCTTGGGGAAGGCACAGGATAGTAGGACTGAGCTGTCACTTAACACCTACGGGGACCACTGAGCCTTGCTGAGTGTGGTGTTGGTAGGACCATAATGAGGCCAGGTTCCATTTCTATGTATTTAAATGCTCAGAGCCATCGAGACCAAACCTGTCTCTCCAGATGCACCATGAGCTCTGGCTTAAGAAACAGCTCACTTGCCCACAGCCATCCCACAGCACAGGCCATCACATCTCAGCCCCGCAGGCTCCTGTAGGGAAACTTTTCACTTGAGGAAAGAACTGGCTGTCTAGAGTACCCCAAGACAGTAAACTAATCATCTTTGCTTTAAGGTCTATTTGTTGTTTAGACAACAATTGTAAACAAGCTCAAATTTGTATTCCTCACTCTTATAATGTCATACAATAAACAATTTGATACCCCCAAATCCAATTCATACATTCTGTGTTTTGAAATTTGAATTCCACTGGACCAGTCTTCAGATTAATCTACCTACCTCTTTTTTTTTTCATACACCACTTATTCAAATCTATTCAATAATGTATCGCATCCACACTTTTTACCTCCTGCATACACAGCTACTGGCTACAAGATAGACTCCATCACCTAGAAGATTAAGAAAAAGGTATTTGATCTAAATGCCCAGAATTGTTTCCCATCATATTCCCATGAGTTCAAAAAGCCTTGAGTAAAGGACCGTGTCTATTATTTCTTTTGTATTCCCCAGTGTAGTAGCTAGTATGGTCCCTTAGATAAAATATGCCTTCACTAGCACTTGAAAATGTTTGCTTTTTAAATATAATATTTATTATTTATGTTTTTGTATATTAGTTTTAAAACATTAGTTAAGTTACTTATTTGGTGGTAAAATGTATTAGGAAATGAAAATCATTCTCCCCATAATTAAAAAAAAAGAAAATATATTTTTAACATTTATCTATGCTTACTCTACGCAATACCTTGTTCAACTGAATTTTCAAAATCCACTTTTAGCTATCCGTACTTTTAGAAGGACGGGAGAATGTCTGCTGCCTTTGGCACTAGTAGAGTTACTGAAGCTTGAAATTTTCACAACAGAAAACATTGTCTTTTATCTCCCCTTAGTTCACCTGCTTCTTTTCCATACAATCTAGTCATTATGCTCTTTGAGAGCCACAGAACTATGCCCACAGGGATGTTTTCTCCTTACTTTCTCCACTTCAGTACTTTCTGACCTCAGAGGAAAGACAGTCTGTGTGTTCTTTGTACATTTTCCATACTGTATAAATTCCTGTATTTTCCTCCAATTGGCACAACCTGCCCTGTCCTTTTATTAATTCCTTATTAAAAAATGAAAACTCCTTAAAAAATTGACTATTAGGTTTCTGAATTTATTTTTGTGAAGCAAAGTTAACATTTTAATTAGTTGGATAATGTGGAAATTAAATACAATGATGGAAGAATATAATGAATGCTAAGACTAACTATATGTCAAAATAATCCTACTTAGATAAAATAGCTATATTTCTGAAAAAGGTTGAATTGGATAAAAATAGAGAATTTAAAAAGAAATAAAAAATATGGTGTCATTTTGCCCCTGATGCCTACTTCAGTGAAAGCAGTAAAATTCTACAATGACACAGAGGAGAAAATGAGACTCAAGCGAGCCTGGGATTATTCTGAATTTTATTTTTTTTTTTAAGTACGGGAAACATAAAGTGTTAAAGAATGGAAAATGAAGCTAAATTCTTTCATCTTAAAAATTAATGTAATCAGAATAACCATGTCATTTTATAATATGTTAATTTGAAACATCATCTAACTATTCAGTATTTATACTTGTGGAATTATATAAAAGTCACTTATTTAATAGAATATGAAAAGTTTTTTGCTATATTAATTTTATCTTATTTGTGAATATTATTCATACTGGACACAGTGGACATTTAATAAGCTTCATGGAAATCTTGAGTAGCAAGACAAGATGCTGAGTCCTTAATTCAAAGACAAAGATAAATTTGCTACTTTCTAACCTTGGGATCATTAAACCCAGTGGGGTTATTATTTTTTAAATAACTGAATATATGAATAAATAAATGAAATGTATAGATAAAGAATTCAGAAATTTTCTTCCTCTCAAATTTTTCACATAAGTTCTATGTATAATATATCATATAAACATTTGAAAATTTGATCCCCTTTTTGTATTATAGGCCCAAAAGCTGCAATTTTATTCATGACATCTCAAACGCACTATTAAAAATGTAGGAATTAAGTCACGTAGTTGTCTGCAGCTCTTCTCCAAACTCATTGATTAAAAGCCAAGTGGTAATTTGCCCCAATGTATCGGGACATGATTACTTGGTTTCTTGTTTTGTGGTTACAATGGCTTTATAGTTATTCATAACATGCCAGAGTTTAATAATTTAATAAATTATCATTCTCTCATTCTAATATTTATATTTAAGTAATAAGAGGAAGATTATTTTCCTTCATTTCCAAAAGTTATTTGAATTATATACAATGATAGGCTAAGGTATTAAAATATGACATGAAATGTATAACCTACACAAATGGTAGCAGCCTAATAAATCTTGTAAAGAGGAAAATATCACAGAAAACCTAAAAGAAAATTTTTAAGTATTGAAAAATAGGACTTACTGATTTTTCTTTCAGGTTGTCTACATGAATAATGAGGGTAATCAAATGACCCTTAATGTACTCAGTGAGTTTTCATCAATCACTTCTTAAAGTCTCTATAACGACAAGTCACTTGCTTATTTCTGATAGCAAATTGTTGTTTGAAGGATCAGGTCCACACTGATAGCATTTTAAAGCCAACATAATTGTGAGTTACTCTATATATTAATAGAAGAGGTGGATCATGCAGTCACGAGACTTGTATACAGGCAACGTTGATGGAGTTGGGGAACTGGGGTAATGAAGGTGATTGATCCAGCAAAGGAAGCGTCTATCTCTGGATGAATTATATCCTGGGTTGTGAATTTAGAGAAGGATCTTACTAAAACTAAATCAATCTTTAAGAATGTCGAGAAAATGGGAACAACATCAGAAGACAGAAGAAAGACCAATAAGGTAAGGTTCTCTAAATGATGTAAAAAGTGGACACTTGACAGTGACCTTACTCCCAAAAATATTATGATACATTCTCCAATAGATGATCTAAAGACTCAGTTAAGAACCTACTCACTTGTCACTAGGAGCACATGTAAGTTTAGTAAAAGCAAGTCATTTCCAATAACTTTACTTCCTCCTTTGTTGAGTTTGTCTCAAAAGCAGAGCCTGATTGGCAGGTTTCATTTGAACCTCTGGGCTCAGGAAATTAAGGGAAAGAAAACAAAATGACCTATAAAAGTTTGCAGAGCAGAATAATGTCAGATAATTTTCTCAGTAAAGATCTGATATTAGTGCTGTCTGAGAAATAAGATGCAGGATATCATGAAGTCGTGTTTGAGATCGCAAATCATTCTTCAAAGAACCCTGTGGTCTAGTAACATGTAGTTGAAGAAGTAACACATTTTTCTGTGGAATATAGATGAAGTAGCAAATTATAGATGCTATTTTAGTTCAATTAAGATCAATATTCTGAAAACCGGTCCGTGTACTGAGATTTCTGATGAGATTTCAGAGCTAGGTTTTTTTTAACTATATATTTTTACATTTTACTAAGTTTAAATCAAGTGTTAATTAGAGTTTAACATGAGTTAGTTTAATTTGAAGATAGTTTTAGAAGTCATCTTGCTTTCATAAACAGCATCATCACTAAATATTTAAAAATTATTTTTGCTTATCAGTTCTAACCTCACCAGAAGCTGGACATGATCAAGAATCTCTGCATGAGATTTATAACCCAATTTCTGCTCAGTCTGTACTCAGGAACAAGTTACAAAGTGTAGGGAACTCCAGTGTATTGCAGAAAGTTAAAAACCCTATAAAAATGGAAAGGGTTTATTAATAGAGATCTTGAAGAGTGCACAAAGGTTGGATTGCTGGTCAGAAAATGTGCAGAAATTTGTGCTTCGAAATAAAGCAAATAGCATAAAACATTTACACCAACCAGCCCTAATTTTATCTGTATCAAAAACACAGTGTCATCCTTTTGATTTTTATTTGCTTGGCTAAATTTCACTAAACAAAATATATAAGCATCAATAATTTCCTTATGAGCATTGTCATTTGAGAAAAGCATAGCTATAAAAGAACTGAATAAATGCATAATAATCAAATCCACTATGATCATATTTAAATAAATGTGTTAAATCCTCTTTTAAATTAAATAATAAACACAGCAAATAAATTCCTATACACAATCAAGCTCTTTTAAAAAAAGAGATATTTATTCCACTGACTCAAATTTATCCATTTACAAAAAAATAAAAATGTTAGACATTAATCAAATTTAATTTGAAGCTTATCTCTCTAGTCTTTGTCAAAGACTATGAATCCAATCATTATAGCACATGTGCATAATATCTATCTGTTGCTTAGGCCATGATTCAAATGCAAGGTAGGGAATAGGGTTGGGCTCACTTTTTTGATCTCCAAGAATGCTGAAAATGTCAAATCTAAGCTTTTCAGTTTCCTTAGGCTTTATTTCTACTTTTGGTAAGCAGAGCTAGGACACCTCTGTTTTCCCTTTGGGTTAAGCTGAGCATTGGAGAGAACACACAGCAGTTTGAAGCAGCTATTAGAAGGAAAGCTAAAACTTTTCTCTATATGTGACAAAAAAAATTATAGCAACTAGAGCAAAGGATCATAGTTTCTTACGTAATTCTTTTAAGGGCCAACTAGCTTAGCCCTGGTAAATAACCGATAAGGAGGTAGCATGTGCTGGCAAAAGTCACGTTTGCTGTCTTAAAAGACGTGGATGTGAAGAGTCAAGAGGAGGGATGGAAAATGGCAGAAAATGAGATTGTATCATCAGTAAAAAATGAGCAATCAAGTGAAGAACTTTGTACTTTCTCACCTTAATGAGAATGACACTATTTGATTACTTTCTGTCTTTCCAATCACTCCTATCATTGTCTCTTCTCTCATGTTTATTCTTTTAGTGTTTTCCAGTTTCCATCCTTGGAGGGCTTCTTGCTTCACTTGCTTTTCTCTTCCTATGCCATCTCACTTACTATGCACATCTCCTATCTTTCCCTGTCGACCATCCCTCCCCAAATCCTGAAAACCTTCTTCATGGCCTTTCTTGACTTTTAGTGATACATTATTTGCCTGGATAAGAATTATAATAGCTTAAAAAAAAAAGTGCACTCAGTAATTTACTTTAGAGGCAAGGTGCCAGAAAAGGGAAAACTACTGTCTTCAAAATCTTTGCATTAATACACAAATCATGTATTATTACCCCCAAACCTAAGTGTACTTACATTTTTCACATCCTATTCCTAATTCTTCCCACTATCGTTTATGACATTCTGCTAAGAGAACACACGCTGATGGCTGCAGTAAAGTAGACTCACAGTTCTTCCTTAGAAGAACTTATAGGAAAAAAAAGTAAGAACTTGTATATAACAGAAATTTATAAGAGTATATGTTTTGAAATTCAGGTTTGGGTTACCTGTAGTATATGGTATCATTTCAGATTTGTATAGCAGGATTATACGTGGAGTATATGCAAAGATGACATGCCGTCTCATAGGTAACATTTATTTCATTGTCTGAAAGAGATATTCCAATGTTACCACAACTGTAAAGCACCTTGAATCCTATGATTAAATAATACTTTATATTAAATACATTTGGAGCAAAAACTATGTATCTCTTTGCATGTGTATACTGAACCTAGAGTCCAGAAAATATTTCCTAAACACTAGTGAACTGTATCCTTCCCTTGTTCTGTGGTTACTAAATCTGTGATAACATGCAAAGTGGATTCACATGATGAATATCTATTCCTGTCTAGTGGAGCTGCTCATTTCATTATTTTCTTGGTTTCAAAGGTGACCAAAGCAAAATCCAGGCTAAAGGATTTATTAGAGCAAATCTGTATTTCTCCATTGATATTGCAATTTGTGGGGTCTATATTTTTGGACAGTGAAGCAGTCATGGGGAATTGACTTAAATGGAAATGACTGAACAATAAGATAGGTCATTTTCCTAAATTGTAATATAAACTTTGGTGAAAGAATTGGCTCACTACTACGCAGCTGAAAAAGGGAAATGCCATGCTGTATTGTTGTGTTGAAAAGTGTTGTGTTAATGGACTATTCACAGAAATGTTTGCAAGCAGGAAGCTAGAACATCTTGAGAGCTTTCCTACCTGTGACCTTTCACTGTGCTCATTATGGACAGCAAGGAATGTCAGGATGCACGGAGGGCAATTTTCTAGAAAAGTCAGGAGGGATTGATAAGAAAAGGAGTTGACCTTTTATACAGCACCATTCTCCTGTCACTGCTATATATATACAGATATGCCAACCTGCTGCCTTTCCATCAGAAACTCTGATTTAGAAAATAAATGGAGATAATTATTACTTTTAATTTCAGTTCAGAGTTCTCAATCTTTTGTAAGGGTTTATTTATGCCAAACTGTTCATTGAAGTCATTTGAACCCATCTAATATAACCATATTTATTTCAAAAGGGGAAAAAAGAAGAAAGAAGTCATCTGTTTTCACCAGCTGTGTGTTTGCACACCCCCTACCTTGGAACTTATTCTCCACTACAGATGGTCACAGTGTCGTCCTTAGATGTTAATTTCTCCATTCTCATTGCTCCAGCTGTTATTTTCTAATAAGGCAGAAAGTATCAGAAACAAGTGCTACCGAGGCATGTTTTCCCATCTGTAATATGGAAAGATATATTTATATCATGCTGCTAAGTGGGCTCTTTTACTGAGCACCTGTCTTATGAATTTTACATTCCTCTGGGAAAAATAGTTTTCTTTTTCTTATTTCATTTGCTTTATAACAATCTCTAATTCACTGAGGCAGATAATATTACAGTGAAGATTACAATACAGGTAGATGATTCAGGCAGATGTATGAAACTGAAACAATTTGAGTTGTTTGAATTCCACTGCAAGTTTAAATCTATTAGGTAAATTATATTTTTTATATATAAATCTGTATAAATATCATTTTGGTGTCATAATTACAAATTTTGTTTTGCAAACATCAGTTTTCTAATCTATTACTGAGGCACACAAATACAGGCTCTCAGCGCACTGCGAAGTTCAGGCAGTCCTCACTAAGAGCCAGGTGGAAAATTCATTTTCTTTTTTCAGAATTGGCAAAGTAGGAAACAAAGTTGTAACATCACCTCAAACTTGTTTTAGCAAAGGGCCTATTGCACTCTCAAGTTGTTTCCTGCTCCAGTAATGTTTTCACATGAAAATCTATAATGTTCAATCCCATCCTATTTTATCCAATAAGCAACTTCTGTAACGGCAGTTTCCAAAATTCATTTCAGGGAAGGAATGCTGCCATTCAGGCTGCAACATAAGTGACATTTACCCCAGAAGAAACAGGTAACACCACATCAGTAGCACTAGTAATTACAGATGAAGTGGTCATGAGCCAGTTACTTACTATATTAATTTGCAAGAGTGACTACAACAAAGTATCACAAACCAGGTGCCTTGGAACAATAGAAATTTATAGTCTCACGGGTCTGGAGAATAGAAGTCTGAAATGAAGGTGTTAGCATGGTGAATTCCTCCTGAGGACAGTAAGGAAAGGAGCTGTTCCAGGACTCTTTCCTTGGCTTGTAGATAGCCATCTCTCCCCGCATCTCTTTATATGACATCCTTCCTGTGTGCATCTTTTTGTCCAAATTTCTTC
This sequence comes from Lepilemur ruficaudatus, assembly GCA_963574885.1. Taxonomy (NCBI): domain Eukaryota; kingdom Metazoa; phylum Chordata; class Mammalia; order Primates; family Lepilemuridae; genus Lepilemur; species Lepilemur ruficaudatus. Next base: position 92,220 of record CAUYRT010004743.1, on the reverse strand, counting down.
TTTTTTTGAAGACCCCAGTCATACTGAATTGGGAGCTCACTCTACTACGTGTGACCTTATCTGACTTAAATAATCACATCTGCAGCAACCCTATTTCCAAATCATTTCACTCTCTCAAGTACTCAGGATTAAAATTTTAACATATGAATTAGGGAGAGACACAATTCAACCTATAACACTTATGCATTTTAGGGACATTCTTCTGCTTGCAAAAGGGTATGAGAACGGTATTCATATCATATATTCTCAGGGAAATGAGAATTGAAGACACAGAGAAATACCATTACACTCCATCTTAATGGAGAAGGATCCACACATCTTTCAATAGTAGAATGGATCGATGAATTGTGGACTATTCATACTAGGACACTACACAGCAAATAAAAAGAACTGCCACATAAAACACAATAGTTGAATTGCACAAATTTTGGCAAGGATGCAGAGGAGCCAGACTCTCAGGCCTTGCTAATGGGATTATAAAATGGTTCAACCACTCTGAAAAACTGCTTGGCATAATCTACTAATGTCACTTACCATACAACCCAGCAATTTCACTCCTAGATATATATCAAAGAAAAATGAGGGCATATGTGAAACAAAAGACATGTACAAGGATGCTCATAACTGCTTTATTAAAAATATAAAAAACCTGGACAAAGCTAATATATTCAACAGTAAGATTGATAAGTGAATTGTGATATCTTCGTAATGGAATACCACACAGTGATTGAAAAGAACAAACTATAGCTACACACATCATCATAGCTGAATCTTGCATTATATGAGCAAAAAAACCCCAGAAAAACAAAAAAAAATGAGTATATACTATAAAATTCTATTATATGAAGTTTTGAAACAGGTGAAATTAATCATAATAAAAATCAGAATGAAGTTACCTTTGGTGGGTAGTATTGATGGAAAGGGGCCTGAGGGCAGCTCCTATGGCATACTTAATGTTCTATGTCTTAATCCAGGCTGCAGTGAAGTGGGTAAATATGTAAAATTTCAACATTTTTTGTATATGTGTTATATACCTTTAAAAAAATTACAAAAATGCAATAACAATTAAAAAGGAGATCAGGTGGCTTGTAAAGTACAGTCTCTATAAAACCATAAACAGAGTTATGAAAGCAAATGTCAATTAATAAAGGTAGAATCTGATCCTATCCCTCATTTTTGGGAATTTTATGCCACTAGCTCAGAGACTCAGCTGCAGTAGAGAGTTGTGGAATTCCCATTTAACCTAAGAAAACTCCTTGCCTTCTACCTGCTTAAGTTAGCAAGTAGCGGTGGTGAGTCGGTTTCTTCCTCACTTTCTGCCTCACCTTAACTCTCTCTCAGACATCACACCTGCACGATACTCTCCTAATTCAACATGCATCAGGAAATTCCCATTTTATAATGGGTATTTATGGAAAATATAAGGCTCAGGGGGATGATTAAGATGTTCCTATATGTTACGTTTATTTTCAATCTTTTACATTTAAATCAAAAAGCAAGGCCCAGGTCTGAGGCAGATTCAGTTGTGCCAAAATACTAGAAGGGGAGTATTTCCATTGGAATGACTCAGGCTACTCACCAAATATTTACACATCCTTTCACACCGTTAATGCTGCAATGAAGAATTTGTAAATTTGGAGATGTTCCAGGATCATATAAATTCTCCTATTTTGAATTCAAAACCAAACCTCTTGAAAGAGAAGACTAAACCTTACTGAAAGTATCAGGAACATTGTTCACAAATGTAAGAAAATAAAGATTCTAAATAATTTATCTAGCATTTTCTATGGTTCTCCATAAAAGGAAAGCAGCATCAATACATCCAAGAAGTTAAGAAGTTGAATCTGGAGAAACTCCACACACTTTTAACTTTGAGTTTTGCATAGAGAAGGAGAAAATTCTTCTGGGGTCCATCAGCCAATGGACAAGTACATATGTTCTGAGAAATGTTGCAGGAAGTTCACCTTTTTCTTTGTTCTCTTAATCAATTGCATAATTAATTGCATTGTTAGCAATAAGCCTTAAGTAAGCCACCTTATGACTTCTAGCCAAGGGTAACTTGTAGTCTTCATTACATTTGATCACTGAACTTTTGAGTCAACATTCTCTGGCACTTTTCTAGGACAAAGGCACTAAAGTATCAGGAAATTTAAAGGTTAAAAAAAAAAATAATGGTAGGCCAGGCACGGTGGCTCTCGCCTGTAATCCTAGCACTCTGGGAGGCCAAGGCGGGTGGATTGCTCAAGGTCAGGAGTTCGAAACCAGCCTGAGCAAGAGCGAGACCCTGTCTCTACTAAAAATAGAAAGAAATTAATTGGCCAACTAAAAATATACAGAAAAAATTAGCCGGGCATGGTGGCACATGCCTGTAGTCCCAGCTACTCAGGAGGCTGAGGCAGAAGAGAAGGATCGCTTGAGCCCAGGAGTTTGAGGTTGCTGTGAGCTAGGCTGACGCCACGGCACTCACTCTAGCCCGGGCAGCAGAGTGAGACTGTGTCTCAAAATAAATAAATAAATAAATAAATAATAAAAAATAATAGGTCAAAAACAATGACCCATTGTTTTTGACAATGGAAAAAAGTGATTAAATATTTCAATTATCAGGTCATTCTTTTAGGAAAGTAGTTTTGGTAGGGTGATATTGTAGTTGAATTGTTTTATTAAAATCTGTAGAAATGACTAGTATCATTGGATGGGCTAAAATGGACTCTACAGTTGTTTCAAAATTGCTGCTTTATTTTTTGGAACTTTTTCTCCCACAATTCCGCAAAATTAGTATTACTACCATTGAAAAAATTTTCTAGAAAGGGCTGATCCCTATCAATGATGAAACAATTGTGGGGTTTGGTCCAAACACCTTACTATTTAGTTCCTGCTCTAAAACCCAGGAACCAAGTGTTTCAGGACATCCCTGTGTGGGAGGAGCAGTGGCTTGTGTGTTCTCTCTGACCTAGGAGAACACATGCCCCCCAAACCCACTGCTTCTACTTGATCTCCACTCTATTATACAAGACACTGAATATCACTGCCATGCGTGGGAGTAGACTAATGGGATGGCTTCCTGATAATTTACCAATCTTAGTTCAATGATCCACTTTTTATGAAAGTACTTTAGAAAGAATTTAATATTGAAAATTCAAATAACCTTAAGAGGCAGTTGAAAGTGAGAGTCTATCTTTCTCCATGTCTAATCACATCTCATAAATCGTTTCTGATTCTGCTTCTCTCATGCTGGTCTTGCCTAAAATATTAAAAACAAAAATGGTGACAGTATAGGGCAGTGGAAATTATTGATCAATATGTGCCCTGCTTTCTATGTATCCAAGATACTGGGCTATGACATCCAGGTGCATCTGTGGTTTCAGCAGCTGCAGAAGTACAGGTGTATGTCTTTCTAATACTGAGAGGTACTGTAGATATGTTATTAAATTGACTCCTTCCTCTCAAGAGGCTTCTGCCCTTGAAGCTTCCTGTGACATACGCAGGTGTTTTACGGCAGGAAACAGTACAGAATTGGGCCCAGTGGGAATACTTTTACTGGAACCCAATGCACACTGAAATAAAGTCCAATGGCAGTTGGGACAATTTGCAAGCTCTCTTACTTTTGAGTGCATCCCTAATTTCCAAAAGTCCATTTCATCCCTGCCCATAAAGCTGCCTGGGGAAAATTTAGTTGACTTACGTAAATAAACCACAATTGTATTTTATTGTGCATGGTCAGTCTATTAAGGGGTAGATTCATTACATACTAGAGACAAAGGTATTTTTCGTCTCTCTCAGTACTCTGACATCTAAAACACTAACAGGGGTTTTAAAATAATGTATGAGAAAGTACTAGACCCTTTTCTCTCTCAGGTCTCTCCCCTCTGGTCCTCAAATAAGATCCCTGATATGAGAGCATGTGTATTCCCCATTGGCCAAGTCTCTGGACAGAAATACAGAATTGAATACTGCTGAAATCACTTTCCTCTGCAGCTGCAACATAATGAGTCCAAAGTAGCTTATCAAAGACAAATAAAACATAGATTTATAAGAGCATTTGAAGGGAAAAGTTATTCCCACCATGTTAAAACTTTTAATCAAAGAAAAATATTTAGAAAATATTTAGGAATGTATGGATTCTCTAACCTCAAATGATAATTTGTTCATTTCTTTGTTCATGATGATATTTTATCACAATCCCCTGTGGTATTATGAATTAACATTATAAAGTTTTGGTGGTTGTTGATATTGCTGTTTTTTTTTTTTACATGGATCTGAAAAATGCTGAATATGGGGTCAAAAGGTGTTATCTTTTCATTCATATACTAATCGTGATAAATGTTGGAATTTAGTTTGTACATAATTCTTTTCTGGACACTGGGGTTCTAGGAAGGGGAGTAGAAAAGGCAGTACTTACAAAGTTGTTTTTGTTGTAGGAGACATCTTTTTAAATATTTTTATTTTTTACTAAGATTAATATATAGATAATTATCATATGGGACAACTTGGTATGTAGAAAAATGTAGGTGATATAGGTAGCATCTGTATACTTCAATATCAATGGTGTTTTGTGAGCCTTTGTCTAAAAATAACGAATGAAAACAACCATGCTTCTCGTATACTTTTCTGAGCTATCAATTTAGAAATAAGTTCTTTGGATTAAAACCAATGTTGCTTTCATTTCAAGCAGAGGAGAATATAATTAGAAGACATTTAATGCCAACAAAAGCACAATAACGAATTTGAAAACCTGTCCATTATCTTCCAAAATCCACATAAGACATGTGCCACTTGCACATAAAACAAAGCTGTTTAATCAGTATGACTGAAAGATCCACAGTCCTAGAGACAGAAAAGGTTTAGTACAATATTGTCCTAGTGATGAGAATAATAATTAGGTGCCATAAAGAATTATGTAAAACCTACAATGCTAGCTAGAGAAGTTAATGTTTCCCCCAAAGTATTAGTCACACACTGATTATTGTAATGTTCTAGCCTAGGATTGCGGGAAAATAAAGCTTAAGAAAGCGTGAACAATCTTCTCAGAGCACATTCTGGGGAATTCTTCTATTCTGAACTTTGGAATAATAAGAAATATAACAAGAATAGAGATCTATTCCTAAAATGTGATTATATAGAGATTCTATTTTTATTAGTAGAGGGTATTAAATTTAATTTCACTTTATTAATAAAAAGAGAAACTGAACAAAAACTAAAAGAATCATTGATTTTCAAGTAAGTGGTTCCTTGCCACAAGATTTTAAACTTTCCAAGCCTGAAAGGATGAGTTGGGGGGATATGGAAAACAGTGAGAGTTGGAACCATTACTGTTTTTATTACATATTTCAAAGTTAAACAATATCAGCAGACTCTCGCTTAGAAATATGAGACTATCTTCCTTCCCCACAATTTCCAATTATCTTTATACTACTAATTTTACATTGTTCTGATTAATAACATTCATATTTTGTTCTATAGCAATAATTCCCTCGGTTGTTTAGTCTTCTTTCTATATTTAAATGGATTCAAATATTAGCAAGCCACAATTCCTACAGTTATAGAAAGTAGATTCACGAAAGAAATAAAAACTGCTCTCAGCTTATTGGTGGATGTATACTGGGGTAACTTCCTTAATTCTAGTGAGACTTTTTTTCCCCCAAAGTCAGTAATCACAGAATCTTTATTAAGAAAGCAGTGCAAACATGCTTCTACCAGTGAGCAAAAAATTGCATGATTTCTCTCAAACAAGCAATTTCTCTCAAACAAGTGGCTCTGTGCCCACATAATATGGAGTTACGGAAACTCCATATTATGATAAAAACTACTATAAATGTATGTGGAGACCATAGCAATGTCAAGCAAGTTCATTGTCAGTAGCTATTATTTCCTTAGTTTTCTAAATTCTACTTACTAAATATTAATACTTAACTCTAAAACAAACAGCAACAGAGGAAGAGAACTTTCCATTTTTATTCTGAATCTGACTTGACGTTATAGCTTTATTTGTTCTCTGTGCTATGATTTTGATTTAATTATGAATATTTTGTTTTAGAGTAGAACTTGATTCTGCAGAATTCAGTGTCTTGACCACCTTCATTTACAGTCTTCTTTTCATTTTAAACAGATTTCTGATGTGAGTTAAATTTGAATAAGCACATACCCAAAGATTTTATTTTTTGATATTTAAATATGTTTACCTTAAATATTTGGAAACAGACTTATTGTACTCCTTGAAATAAACACTATCATTTTAAAAAGAATTTCTCTACACAGTATTTGGATATGTCTTAATGAGGGAAAAAGTCAGATTTTAAATATAAGTGTTAGAAAGTTATCTTATTGTGACTTTTAACCCTGAAGTTTACATTGCTGTAAAGGCTCAAATTTAAAAAGAATGAAAGTTTCCATAATATACAACTCATTTTAAATTTGGATACATAGTTGATATGCCTAATTCTTTTCTTTTGAAGGAAAGCTCAACTTCCAATCTATGTTTCCCCTGAAAAACACTGAGTGTTGTAATTTACTGATTCGTTAATGAAACAAACCGATCTTTCTGTGCTATTGTCTTCAGTGCTATGAGGACTTCATCCAGATACATAAACCTCAAATTGAGGAAGAGTTTTTGCTATTGTCCAGTGAATTCAGATTCATATTTTGCAACAAGTAAATAAATTTGAGCATCTGCAAAGGACCAGGCACATTTTAGGTACTGGGGTACAACAATAACTAAAATAGACAAAAATCCCTGCCTTTATGAAGCTTGCATTCTAGTCGCAGAGATAAACAATAACTGAAGAAAAACATTCAAGTATTTAGTATATTAGACATAAAATCTCTAAGTAGGAATAAAAGCATAAGAGTAAAAGAAGAACTCACGTGTGTGTGTGTGTGTGTATGATTTTACATATGCTAGCCAGGGAAAAACTGCTTCCAAATAATTCAAGAAATGCATTGAACTAATTCAGCTTATGCCCTGAGAAAAACACATCACTTTACTGAAGAATTAAAATGGATGATTTTTCTTTCAATAAATTCTGACTAGAATGTTATAAGAAGCATGCTATTCAAGAAGTACGCTTGAATCTAGTATAAAATGTAGAAAATAAATCTTTATTACATTGTGTATTGATACATATGGGGTTAGTTTGTCTGTCTTCCCCATGATCTTTCACAAAACTGGAAGATTCTGAGAAACAACCACCAAGTTGTTTCACCTCAGTTGGAGGTCTAGAACTGCAAATGAATTAACAGTAAGGGATAAAAAAAAAAATATTTTGGCTCCAAACTTCAGTCCCACATGTGTTAGAGTAGATTATAAAACATACAAGAACAAGTGATCTTTCAGACTACTTGGCAAACTAAATCTAAGCATCTTAATATAGGAATAGTAAAATATTGCACATTTTTGTAGCTCCAACAAGTACCTTGAATTATGTTAAAATAAAATTTTAATAAGTAATTTTGACTGAAGGAAAACTATCAGGGTAATGATGCAAAATCTACTGAAAAATGGGGGGACATTCCTCACAGGAAGACACAGGAAATGCAAGTGCCTGCCTTTGAAGAGATGTCAACACATCATCATGAAGTCACTTAGTTTTTAGGAAAATGATAAGGCGCTTTGTACTTCCTGTAAAGATATCTAATACCCTTGTGCTCCTTAGAACACCTGCTTACTTCTAGTATCAAATATAGAGAAGTAGCTCTCATGAGCATAAATCAGTGCTATCATCATTTGGGATTACCTGAGGACATAGAGGAAAAAACTTTGACCTGGGTACTAAATCCAATTAATGATCAGCCAGACATTGGCACAATCAGCCCCTTTTTCATCATTAGCCTGAGATCCATTGTGATGAAGGCCCTTGTGGGGTCCTTTTCTCTCTCATATCCAATACTTGGACCTGTTCTCAGCAAAATCCAGTGTTCCTGTGACATAACCTCTTTCATGTTCTAATCTTAACTAAATCACCTGTGACAAGGAGTGATCTATGTGCAAAATCTGATGAAGTACTCAACAACTGATTTCTAAAACCTGGGTACTGCTTGGTACAAATGAGCTTTTTTTAGGAAGTCACTGAGTCACTGATTTTTTCCATTTTAAAAGGTCCACTAATTCTGTTGCTTACAGAATTCTTTGCCATTTTTTCAAAGAACCAAGGACCAAAAGTTGGATATTCTTAAACCAGTGTTTCATCTTTCAGACATGATCATTCTTGTTCATCATACCCACCTTCCTCTCTAAAATCATATGGAATAATGCCCGTGGGAGAACTGCTGCCTCTGCCAATTTTATTTTCACTAGAACCAATCAAGAAAAGATTATAACATCTTTTATGTCTTAGCAGAGTTCTCTTCTCTTCCTGAACACAGGTCTATGTAACCAGTTATTGTGAACATATGGAGCTTTAATATCAACAATGACAATCTATTCCAAGAGAACTGACTCATAAAAAAAAATCCTTTGAGAGTTGGATTTTTTAAGAAGATGGCAAAGATATTCTTTTCTAAGGAAAAAATCCACCTCAAGCTTCCTGTAGAGAAGATGTGTTGTCTAATTATGTGTGAGGCATGCCAGGCAGGGCCTGACACCTGTGTCAGAAGGGGAGGGACTCCGAGTGCTGTTGCAGTGACCAGGGCCAGGTGACTCAGGACGGAGATGCCAGGTGTACGCGCCCCAGGCCAGTTTCACAGGCAGCCACTGTTCTCCAAAATCTAGATGAGACCAGAATGTCAGTGATGAACAACCTTGAGGGAACTAGTTCTAACAGTGTTGTGTATCCAACTGTGCTGGAAATTACCCAGGGAAGCTTGTCTCAACAGGTCTTCTAGCTGCAGTTGTAGGTCCAAAAAGGTTAACGGAAGTCTTTGAACTTGAGGATGCCTATCATTCCCAGGTTTTGAAAGCTTCTAAGAACTGCTTAGCTGCCAGTCGACAGAAAAAGAGAAAGGAAGTTAATAAGCTAACTTGCTTTAGCAATAATTTATTGCAGTTTATGTTTTTCCCTGTCTTTTTCACACATTTGGAATGCAGTATTACCACAGAAAGAACTACACCTTAAAATATAGTTGGAATCTTTTCGTGCTATCCTTGCTTCACAGAGTTCCATAATTGCTGGAAAAAAAATGCATGCCTTTAGTTATTCCTGTTTGTAAAATATGTATAGGATCTAGCCACAACTAATCTCATAGACACACCTATAGGTTAATAGACACACAGTCTAACAGGCTCACCCTAATTCCTACTGACTGTTGTAGTGGCATGCGCAGACTGCTGTTTGCACAGCACAGTGGAAGAACTCTAGCACAAGAATCCAAAACTGCAATGTGAGGCCCCACTCCACAACTACTGCTTTTAGGACCTGCAGATAGTTTCATTCATCTCTCTAAGTACCAGTTTCACATCTATGAAGTGGACATAACAAAATATGCTCTATATCTCAAGAGGTTGGCATATGAATCAAAGGAGACAATTTATTTGAAAGCTCTTTGTTAAGGGCAATATACTACAGAAATGAGCATTTTTTACTTTTGAAGATACTGGTAATTCTGGTTGTTCACTATTAAAGATTTGGTCTCTTAGGTCTTTTGCATCTATAGAATTATATAATTCTCCACTCTGAGTGACTCTTACATGTACATGAAGAAAACCCCTTGATAGAGGGAGATAGAAAAGAGAGGACATCTTTCCCCTGTTTTTGCTCCCCTAAGAGTGCACTGCCTAATGGATGAGCCAGAAGAGAAATACACAGTACATGTGCATGCAGAAATTACTTCATGATTTTGAGCTTTTCTTCTGGAAAAAAAGTCAAAGCACTCTGGGAAACAGGTTACCTCGAAGAAGAAAGACCCATTACTGGAACCAAGAATGCAATAACTTTTAAGAGGGAAAACCAGTAGGAAACAGTTAAAGACAGTGATTTTAAAACCTCTGATCTGCCAACTTCCACAAAAGTTACATATGTCACAAGAAATTTGATTCTTACCCTCAAGTGGCATGCAATTCAACGTGCCCAATTCTTCTGACCTCACTGACCAGACAATTGCCAATAAAATTGTTAGCAAAGCGCCTGGATGCTGATCGTGTCTTATATTGTTGGTGTATATCACTTATGAGTTTATGGGTGAAAGAGAAGGATGTATGGCCTGCTGAGTTGACAGAGTGGTTTTAAAATCACTACTGACTGCTGTCAATTTAGCATCACGACACCTTATGGTCGGTCCCCTTGTTCATTTGAATAATCAATAATTTAATTTTGTAATAGGCAAATATTTCTATATATGTATTTCTTGTTTGATTCTTAAAATGTTTAATTTTTTTCTTCCACATTCCCTCAGAATAGTTTCTCTAACACAATTCTTTGAAGAATCTAGATGCTTCTTTTTTCCCAGTCACTCTGAATTAAGAATTCTATCTCCTAGCTCGTGACTAAATTTTTTCTCTGTTCTCATGTCACTTTTCTTCTTGTTGGGCTATTTTATTAACTTTTGGTTTTTAAGGGTACTTAATTCTAACTACAATTTACTCTAAAGATCAAGTATTTATTCTTTCTCTTTCTCCATTTCAAATACTTGGAGATAAAAACAAAAAGATACGTGAATTCTCAAATTTTTAAGAAAAAATGTACAATCATAGAAATAAGAAATATTATTTAAAATATTTTGTCGAAATAACACTATAAGTAAAACTGGAAAATAAATCACCATTTTTTAAAAGTGAATATGAATCTAAAACTTGATGCATTAAAAATAGAGGGAAGAAAACTAAAACACAATTTTTAAATGTGAACAGAGTTAATATACCTGAAGAGATTCTACAAAATATAAAAGATGAATTTGCTTTGGGTAGATTTGAAAAAGCAACCACTAAATATCTGCAGAATGAAAAGGATCCAACACTCTGAAAGATGGAAAATACAATGCAGAGTTAAAATTAATGAACTGATGTAGTCATAAGCTATATGTTAGAAAGTTTTTTAATACTCCAGTTTAAATATGATAAAAGATATAGTTGTGGAGAGCAGGAGCTCAGAACGAAGGCTCCTAAAAGAATTAGAGTACATGGAAAACCTAGGATATGCAGGGGTTAGAAAAGGCATGACATGTTTTCCTTTGGGTAAATACCCAGTAGTGGTATTGCTGGATCGAATGGTAGGTCCACTTTTAGTTCTTTGAGGAATCTCCACACTGTTTTCCATAGGGTTGTATTAATTTGCAGTCCCACCAACAGTGTATAAGCATTCCTTTCTCACTCATCTGCACCAGCATCTATTGTTTTTGGACTTGTTAATAAAAGCCATTCTAACAGGAGTAAGGTGATATCTGCTTGTGGTTTTAATTTGCATTTCCCTGATAATTAGTGATGTTGAGAATTTTTTCATGTTTTTGGCCATTTATCTATCTTCTTTTGAAAAACTTCTGTCATTTTATCAAAAAGACCCCAGTACTTGAATGTTTATTGCAGCACAATTCACAATTGCAAAGATGTGAAATCATTGCAGTGCCCAGGAATTCATGAGTGGATTAACAAAATGTGGTATATGTATTCCATGGAGTACTACTCAGCCATAAAAAACGATGAGTTAATGTCTTTTGCAGCAATTTGGAAGAAATTGGAGACCATTATCCTAAGCAAAATATCTCAAGAATGGAAAAACTAACACCACATGTACTCTCTAATAAATTGGAACTAACTGATGGGCACACAAGTGCATCCTGGGGAAGTAAAAGTCACTGGAATCAAGCAGTGGGGAGGTGGGGAAGGGGAGGGGCAAAAAACCACCTAACAGGTACAATGAACACTATTCAGATCATGGGCATATTTGTAGCCCTGATTCAAGCCATGTAACAAAAACATTTGTAAATCCTTAATATTTTGAAATGGAAAAAAAAAGAAAAGAAAAGAAAAGAACGGGCAAAAAGGCATGACAGATGGAAAGGATTCTTTGGATATATTTTTTAAAGAAAAATAAACAAAAAAAGGTTTAAATACAAGAGTTACAGGCAATAAGTGTCAAAAATACACATCTATTAAAAGAATTAAGACTAAATTTTCTGATTTGTCTGGTTTAACTAAAATTTGAACTTACATTAAAGGGAGCAGAGCCTGAACAGATGACAATCTTTGATTTTATTTTATTTTTTTATTTCAGCATATTATGGGGGTACAAATGTTTAGGTTATGTATATTGTCCTTTCCCCCCCTCCTTGAGTCAGAGCTTCAAGCATGTCCATCCCCCAGATGGTGTACATCGCACTCATTATGTTTATATACTCATACCCTCTTCCCCCCTCCCATCTGCCCGACACCAGATAAATGAATTCACAATTGTAAAGATGTGGACACAACCCTAATGCCCATCAATACATGAGTAAATTAATAAAATATGGTGTGTGTGTATATATATATACATATATATATATACACATCATGGAGTACTATTCAGCTATAAGAAACGATGATATAGCACCTTTTATATTTTCCTGGATAGAGACCCATTCTACTAAGTGAAGAATCCCAAGAATGGAAAAAATAAGCACCACATGTACTCACCAGCGAAGTGGTTTCACTGATCAACACCTACGTCTTATTAAAACAAAGCAAAGCTTAGCAGCTGGAGACTTGGATGTCTCCCATGGATGAGGGATAGAAAGCTTGAGATGAATGTGTTAAAAGATTCAGATTAATAATAAATATAATCAGGTGGACTTAGCAAAACTAAGAACTTTAATGACAACTTGAAAAGTTCAGTGTGTTTCAGAGTTAATTAGTAAATATAAAAAAAGAGTCAAATTTGTTTAAAGCTGAATTAAATAAGAGGAAATTTTTAATCCACTCATGAAGCTAATATCTGTAAGCATTCATTACAATATCTGAACACAGTAAAACAACATTAACGTGAATGAAATAATCATGTGAAAATGTAGCATTAACTACAGTGAAATTTTGGAAACAAATATCTTGAATAATCATTCCCAGAGTCTTGAAACAAAAAGGGAAATGTTAATCTTTATACAGACCTTTACTTTTCTTCAATCAAGTCCATTTTGAAATGTATAAGAGCTTCAAATAAAAAAAGCGATTACGTTATGTAGAATAGTGGTTCTCAAACAACTCTCTACACATTGGAATCATGTGTGGAATTTTGAAAAACACTAATGCCTGAACCCCATGCCCAGAAATTCAGTTTTAATTTATATGGAGTGTAGCCTGGGAGAGGGAATGTTTTAAAAGCTCCCCAAGTGGTCACAATGTACAGCCGTATTTGAGAACCGATGATACGAAAGGAACAGACAAAAACAGCTGAGGCTTGTTTACAACAGCACATCAAGCTACCTCCACACAATCACCTGTTTAATGCACTGTCTCTGCAATTTATTGTCCAGCCGGGAATGAAATTATTGACCACAGAATGTTTATGTGACTAGTAATACTCATTCCAATTAAATGTTAGCGATGATTTTCTTTCTGTTGTTTCTTTCTAAGGGTTGCACAGTAATATCTGATATTCTAAAAAGGTGCCTCCATTAATGTGGATTTGCAAAAACAAATATCAGCAGAGCTGCTAGTTAAATATGTCAATACTATCTATTTGTGATGGCTCCAAGTTCTGTTGTTTGAAACTCAATGTGAACCACCAAGAACAATTAATAACAGGCATCTACTATATAAGAATTTCAAAATGATTTTAACCTTCTTTGTGGTAAGAATATTCTTTTCATCAAACAGAAAACTTACCCAAGAAAATTAACTTTCAACTCATGAATAACAGTTGGGAATTTTATATAATTTTAGGGACAAATCATGCCTCAGAGATGACCAATAATATACTCTTGCTTTTTCACAGATAAGGAAGTTAGCACCAAGAGATGATTAGCAACTGTAAATAAAGAGACAAAGTCCTACTCAGAACAAACACCTGTTTCTCATTCACTATTCCTTGTGCGATAGAATGCCTTCTTTTGAAGATTTCAAAATACTACAGGTAAAAATTCAATAGTTGCTGGAACCAAACATTTCTGTAAGCCTAAAGGCTATTTAAAAAGTTGATGAAAACATAAATTGATCTCTTAGAGCTCTTAGATTTTTTTGTGTGTTTTTGAAAAATTTCAATAGATTTAGGAGTACAAGTGTGTTTTGGTTACATGGATGAACTGTATAGTGGTGATATCTGAGCTTTTAATGTACCCATCACCCGAATAGTATACATTGTACCCAATAGGTAATTTTTCTTCCCTCACTCCCCTCCAATCCTTTCCCCTTCTGAGTCTCCAATGTCCAATGTACCACTCCGTATGCCTCTGCGTACCTTTGAGCTCTTAGACTCCTTATAGATGAAACTTGGATAAATTGAATTTAACTATTAAAAAAAAGTGACTAACATTTAAATTTCTCGACAACCTTCATCAAATTTCCCCAGAAATAGTTCCATTAATTGAATACATTCCTTTAAAATTCTTGATTGGGTTTATTAATTTCCATTTCCTGAGGAAGATATTTCTTAAGTATACCTCTAATTTGGATCAAGAGTTCCAACATTCCATCTATCTAATGGAAAGCAAGGGAGGCAGTCCAGAGCCCAATTTCCACTTATGGAACGGAGTTCATGAGCATGGCTTTTATCTATGGAACAGCTTACACAGCCCTGTGGTGGGACTGCTCTTTATTGTATTTTGAAGAATTCTCAAGTTCCCATCAGCATTGGGCCCAGTGTGGTTAGCCTCTAAGCTCCTATTTTAATTACTGGTGCCTTTCCTTTGCCCCTATTTGCTATTATTTTTGGCTTAAGTTAAACCTTCTTGACAAACATTACCATATTCATGATAAAGAACAAAAGTTCTAGTCCATGCTGCTGCCTTTGCAGGGCTTATTTGCCCCTTGCTGTGACTGTCTTTAGGTAGGAGAATTGTAGAATACTAACAGATCTTATCTTCATGTGAACCTTCACAATTTCAAACCCAGAGAGTTTTCTTCTATTCCATCTATGTTCTTCAAAGCAGGAAATGCTCTGGCATCCCATAATCAGGCATACTGTGTGCCATACTATTTCTAAAAACATGACTCTGTTTTTCTCCACTATCTTTTCATTATTGTTCATTAACTGTTTCATCTATTATAGAAAATATGTAGCCCTATTATAAAAATGAAATTCCTATCTCATGTTAAAGACTAAAGGTTTTATTTTGTATTTTGTTTTGTTTTCCAGGACAGTTTGCCTCTAAGTCTCTTTCTTGTTTTCTATTTTAGTTATTAGTGGCTTCCTTTGACCCATTATGTCATTCTTGCCTCAATTTAATTTTCCTGGCACTCAAGACTTGCTTTTGAATTCCAGCTCTACCATTTCCTAGCTGTGTGATCCTCAAAAATGTATTTAAACTCCATAGTTTCTAGTTTCCTATTAATACAAATGAAACTAATAATAGTACTAGTCTCAAAGAATTATTGTTAGGGTTAAATATAAGGCATATATCATGGTGTCTGGTACAAAGTAAGTTTTTCAAATGTTATTTATTTTTATTGTTTGCACAATTGGAAACAATTGTAAGTGTGAAGAATAGGCAGCTAAAGAGGGAGAAAGGGGCCACCTCCGATTTTGACTTTTTTGATCAGTAAAACCTTACTCTCTATTCCAATAAAAACAAAAATTCCAGGATTCCTAATTAGTTGTCTCCCATAGTACGAGAGGGAGAAAAAAAGAGATTTAGTCACTGGACTCAAACAGGTCAATGCAACTCTAGGTTGAATGCCCACTGACTCCACAGTATATCAACACAGATTCTACTGTACTAGCTACACATTCCTGGAGTAACAAAAAGTTAGCTTGAAAATATGGAAAAGGGTAATTTTGTTCCAGTAGCTCTTTAGCAAACTTGTGTATTTCATTTACCGTCTTTAATTGTCTTTACTGCAGAACATTTCTGGCTCCCTAAATAATGCCTTCAGGCCCTATTTTCCTCTTCCAAAAATGATCAAGGAATATACACAGAAGCCTGCTGTGTCCTAACACTAAAAATGACAATAAATTTCTAGGTTATTATTTCTGAAAAAGAAAACTAAAATCAAATAGTAAATCAAGGGCTCTGTTTCTTCTGTTCATATTACAATTTCAAGTGTAATAAGATATTTCTATACAATGTTATAGTCTTAAGGTTATATAATGCTTTACTAAAATTTATATTTGGACAGTAAGACTTCAAGGAAAGACAGTACAAAGTAAATCCCAATTCCACTGTACTGAACTTTGTTTTTCCCATCTGTAAAACTCTACACAGCATGAAACCTTCTGCTTTTAAGGGTATTGAATGAACAAATATCTTCATCATGATGTGAATTTGAACACAAACACATCTAAATCTCTCCTTTGCTACAAGATCATTTAACAATTACAAAAATTTGATATATCTACATATTTCTTAATGTCTTCATAAAAAATTAAAATCCTCAAGTAATGAGATAAAGTAAAATTCAAGGGATTAGTAAGCCTAAAACATAAATTATTCATCATGTAAATGAGATATGATACAGTCATGTTAAGTTTTTACCTAAAACAAGAATTAAAACATCTGAGACATAGTGCAGAAAATCAGGCTAGAGAGGGGTTTGGCTTCAGGGTAAAAGGACTAGCTAGTCCTCTTCTATAACTCGATTGAGGAAAAATCACATCAGTTCAAAGAAGAGGTCAGAAATCCAAGAAAAGAGACAAAAACAGGGATTTAGGTATAATTCAATTTAGCACGTGAACTGAAAGAGTGGAAAACCAGTCTTTCCTGATGGACTTTCAGGCATCAAAAAAAAAAAAAAAGAAAGAAAGAAAGAAAGAAAAAGAAAGAAAGAAAGAAAGAAAGAAAGAAAGAAAGAAAGAAAAGAAAGAAAGAAAAAGAAAAAGAAAAAGAAAAAGAAAAAGAAAAAGAAAAAGAAAAAGAAAAAGAAAAAGAAAAAGAAAAAGAAAAAGAAAAAGGAAAAGATTTGCACTGCAGGCCGGAAAAGCTCAGAGGTGAGATTCAAAGGTTACAATTTGACAGGTATTCCCAGGTGTGGGAACCTTTGACCAAGAGTTTAAAATCGCTACATTGATGAATTTGTAAGCAACAAAAGTGGGAAGACATTCACAGTGATTGATGGCTTTCCTGGCAAAGTTAGACTGAAATGGTTGCCAATATCAAGAGGAGGTCAAATAATAAAAACATCACCTATTTCTATAGTTTTTCAGATTATGAGAACTTTCAGATACAATATCATACTTGAACCTGCCAATGATTCTAAAGCAGATATTTTTACAGGGAAGACATCCTCAGATAAGTTGCCTAAGGTGAGAGTCATAGTGAGAGCTCTCACTCAAATTTTTGACTCAAAGTCTTATGCTATTTCCAATATGCCATGCAAGGAAGAAAAGAGAGAAAGGAGATATGTATATATTTAAAATTTATTATTTTCATGTACAGCAGGTTGTGGTTCCATTCAGTCCTCATAATACTCCAGTATTAACCAATAATAAAGAACTACCATTTATTCTAAGCCTATTATATATCAAATGTCATGCATATCTATTACCTATAAATGCTCATAACAGAACTTCAAGGTGGTATTAGTATTTCCATAATACAGATCAGGAAAAATGATTCACAGAAAGTTTAGATGAATAGTCCAATAACATAAATCCATTAAGTATCTCTTAAAAACACACATCTTATATCATCTAGATCCTTTTCTGCTAAACCCTCTAAGGCAGCGGCCCCCAACCTTTTTGGCACCAGGGACTATTTTTACGGAAGACAATTTTTCCATGGACCAGGGAAGGGGGGATGGTTCCAGGATGATTGAAGCACATTACATTTCTTGTACACTTTATTTCTAATATTATTACATTGTACTACATAATGAAATAATTATACAACTCAACAAAGTTTGGGGATCCCTGCTGTAAGAACTCTGCACTGGTCTTAATAATGATCTGCTGTGTAAAGTCTTGATCTTCTTTCTTCTCCAATCTCAAACTGCCCCGTGGTCTTCCTTGCTATGACTGCTGTCTTATTGTCTTTACATGAAACTCCAGACTCATTCACCCACTTAATCTTTTTATTTTCCCAGAGAAGTCTACCTGACTAAACCAATCCCTACCATCACCTTCTTTCATAGCTTACTCTTGTACCACCTCTCTTTGATAACTCTTATAACAGGTATAAACTGATATTTATCTGTGAATTCAGTAGGGCATCATTTCTCTCTACTCCAAATTATAAATTAGATGAGAGTTAGGACCTTGTCTTTTTTTTTTTCTTTCATTTATTTCATCCCCAGTTTCAGGATAGTGCTTGCCACAAGTCCTTTTTAAACAAAGATTATTTATCCTTTTATTCAACAAACATTTGTAGAATAGTTCAGTGTACCATACCAAAATTGCAGAATGTATACCAATGGAAACAAATAATGTCTTAAGTGGATCTGCTCTTTCATGAAGTGTTACTATCATTCTTGACTTATTTATTCCTAATTTTTTGACTTAGTGTTATGTAAGTAAAGAATGTTTCACCTCATGTGGTGGTGATGAGCTTTAATAAATTTCCATAGATGCCTTTAGTTGCCTCAGTCTTTCAAAGACCAATCCAGGCCAAGTGCAGTGGCTCACGCCTGTAATCCTAGCACTCTGGGAGGCCAAGGTGGGTGGATCATTTGAGCTCAGGAGTTCGAGACCACCCTGAGCAAGAGCAAGACTTCGTTTCTAGTAAAAATAGAAAGAAATTACTTGGACAGCTAAAAATATATAGAAAAAATTAGCTGGGCATGGTGGTGCATGCCTGTAGTCCCAGCTACTTGGGAGGCTGAGGCAGGAGGATCCCCTGAACCCAGGAGTTTGAGGTTGCTTTGAGCTAGGCTGATGCCATAGCACTCTAGACCAGGCAACAAAGTGAGACTCTGTCTCAAGAAAAAACAAAAAACACCAATCCAATAAACTTTTTTTACAGAGGCTGTTTATTAATATTATTCTTTTTATTATTATTAATACTCATTGTCTTCACCCTTTTGTCCTGACTTTAAAAAACAACTCACTTCTATGTACTAGGTTATTAAGTATGAAATGTCTGATTTCCTTAAGTACTGAGTTTGACAGTTGATATCTCTGACATATCACTTTGACACTTCTTGTTTTATTTTTATTGTGAAGGCACATCCTCAGTCTTTCAAATGCACTTTTTGGCTTGTGATTATCTTTCAAACTTTTTTAGAGCAATTTTTGTGAAACCATGGATAAGTCAAAAATTTATGTTATTTTCTAATATAGTTCCATCTAATATAACTCTAGATAAAATAGAACTCTAATATAAATGAGTTCCATCATGGAACAAATGCAACACAGATAGTTCAAGATATCAACAAAATGTTCCAGAAAGATGTGGCCAATGAACGCACAGTATGGTTTGAGAAGTTCCATTCTGGTTATTTTAATCTTGAAGATGAGCCATGTGGGCGACCCGAGACCAAGATGGACAATGATGACCTAAAAGCAGTAGTGGGAGCAAATCCATCTTGACCTACTCACGAATTAGCAGCAAGGTTTGCTGTTACTATTCCAACAATATTGGACCATTTGAAACAAATCAGCAAGGTAGAGAAGCTGAATAGATGGATTCTGCATGAATTAAACCAGTGGCAGAAGAGAAATCATCTTGAAGCTTGCCTTTCCTTGCTGTCATGACATAAAGGCAAACCATGTCTACATCATATTGTTCCATGTAATGAAAAATGGATTTTTTTTTTACAATCACAAGCATTTGGCACAACGGTTAGATAAAGTTGAAGTGCCAAAACAGAGTCCAAAACTGAATATTCATCAAAAAAAGCTAATGGTGTCTGTTTGGTGGTCCAACACTAATATTATCCACTACAACTTCATGAAACCCGGTCAATCGATTACAGCACGTCTACTGCAACCAATTGGATGAAATGATGAGTATGCTTGTGATTAAGCAGCCAAGATTGGCCAACAGAGACAGGCCAATCCTCTTGCAAAACAATGCTCTACCACATGTTTCACAAACAATGCTGCTCGAACCTCAGAGGCTGGACTTGGAAACTCTGTCATTCACCATATTCACCAGACCTTGCACCAGCTGACTACCACTTCTTCCAGGCTTTGGGACACTTCTTGCAGGGAAAAATATTCAATTCTCAACAAGCTGTGGAAAATACCTTTGTGATTTCATCACCACTCACTCTGCTGGCTTCTTCACTACTGGCATAAGCAAGCTACCATAAAGATGGCAAAAATGTGTTGATAGTTTAGGTGCATTCTTTAATTAATTGTACTGCTTCTTGTATGAGATGTAATAGACTACACTTTTGATTCAAAATCAGATATTTCATATTTAATGACCTAAATATTTCCATGATACCTTAGTTTTGCCATATAATAGTTCTATCTTATAGTATAGTTCTTGAATATGAATTTCCTCAGCTAGTAAATTTAGATTCTCTATTACAGAAGCTATGTCTAATCCATCTTTCTGGCCCCCATAATTCTAGAACAGTGATATGCACATGATCAGGACTCAGGACATTCATAGAGAGCCCATAACTGCAGAGACATCATGGTGGGAAGATTGGTGTTATTAGCAAGGTGCCAGCAACTGAAAGGCATAGCTCCCTCTGACTTGCTTCTAGTTCCAAACATTTCATGTGGTGTGATGTGTGCCATTCCAACAGCAATTTTTTGACACCAACTAGATTTCTACAATTTACTTTAGCTCTGACACTAACTACATAGATTTGGTATCAGACACCTCAGGCTTAAGGTCTTAGTCCCACAAAACTGCCCTCACTTCAGATGCCACGTGCATATCCAGGGACCACCCATACTTCTGAATAACTGGTTACAGATTCAGGGTTCTCATGATCTTCCATCATATTGAATAATTCACTAAAATGACTGACAGCTCTGAAAAGTGCTCTATGCATGATTACAGTTTTATTATAAAGGATACAATCCAGGAACAGCCAAACAGAGGAGATGCATAGGGCAAGGTTGAGGGCATGGGGCCTGTGCAGACCTTCCATGGCCTGTGCAGGCTCCCAACACATCTCTGTGTTCACCAGCCCAGAGGCTCCTTGATAGTTATTGCTTCAGGGATTTTATATGGGCTTTCCTGTACATGACTGATTAAAAGATTGGTCACATGATTGAATTAAATTTCCAGTCCCTCTCTCCTCTCCACAAGTCAGGGACTGGGCTGAAAGTTCTATTCCTTTAATCACATGGCTCATTATGAATAACAAAATATACTCCTAGCACTCAGGAAATTCCAAGGGTTTTAGGAGCTCTACCAGAAACCCAGGAAGAAGACTAAATATATTTTTCATTATACCACATGGTAGAATTGGGAAGGAAAGTTGGTTGGAAGACAGCCCTGCTATCTACCTAGATGCCAGTGTAATCAGCTACTCTATGTCAGCAAGAGTCAGCCACACCGTGCCTCATGTTTGACAAAAATGAAACATCTTGTCCTCCAGATTTGCCAAAAGCTCAAGAATGCGAGTTCAATAAGAGAAACATATCCTTGTTTTAATTTTTTTTTATAAACTAGAAAATGTCTTTACATTAACATAAAAATAATTAAGGCTCTCATTTCAGGATCCAAAACATGTCAACAATTTCAAAAAAATTTCTAATAATGTGTATATATATTTATGTAGAGATAGATAGATGCAGATATTTAGCAAAGTGATCACATCCACAAATGGGCTTCAATCCTGGAGAAATTCATTCCCTCTCTCTCTCCCTCTCCTGCTTTTCTTTCCCTCCCTCTCTCTCTCTGCTCAAACAGAACAACCATCACCAGAGGCTACAAACACAAGAAGATCAATTGTTCCACATCTCCAGGGGGCAGAAATGTTTTATTAATAAAGTCCAGTACAGGCTTGCTTGATTTTAGGGCTTCCATTTTGCCATTCTCCCCAAAGTAAGAACCGAAAAAAATTCTATCATAGTAGCAAAAAAAAAGGATGAGTGAGAGGAAATGGGATCTTCAAAATGCATATGTGTGCTTGTGTTGGGGGGTGGGCAGGGAGGAGGAGGCACATATTATTAGATGGATGAGAAGACAAGCTCCAACCACATCAAAGTAGTAGGAGGCAAATGGGTAGGATGACCTCTATATGTCGAAATTTATGAGAAGGAACCTACCTACCAACTGGCTGCACAAGCTCTCCCGTCTTACAAAGCATATACACCAAAGCCATCATGCTCCACTTAAAATATTTTACAAACTAAAAATTAACACGTATTGACTGAGCTATTTTACTTGCCTAACAGAAATATACACACTCACATACACATGCACACACACACACATGAACCATACTATGAAAGCTTTGAGGTTATCACCTGCTCCTTCTGGATTAGCTGACATTTACTAAGATGAAAGTTTTAAGTCTTTTTAAGTCTTACATAGCTTTTCCTCATCCCTACTTGACAAAATATGGTATTGGGTGATTATAAAGCTTAGTTACCATTTCATTAGATGCAGTAGTCTTAGCTCTTCCCCTTTTAAGATTCTAATAAAAGCCATGAATCTCTTCTCCAGAAAAACATAATTTATATGAATACAATTTTAGGAGTTTCACAGATGCTCTAAAAGCCTGGGAACATCCTCAGACAGAAGGGAAGAGTATGCAAACACAGTTTCCCAGAACTACTCCTACTCTACTCAGACCACATTCTGAAAGTATGATGATGGACAGCAGAGCTGCTCTCCTTTCTTCCCTGAAGAAACTTGTGCAAAATGCATAGGTTGCCCTTCAGGCCACACAGAAATAATCAGTTTCTTAATAGAATATCTAATTTGTCACATTTTAAATTATATCATGGGGGGTATGTTTCCATTCCAAATCCTTAAAGCTTTTGATTTATTTAGTACTGAGAGAAAAAGAAATGTAAAGAGGTGTGTACATCAAATTGACACCTTTATCCTTACAATTTCATCAGGCTATTAGTTTACATTTCAAAGGAAAAATAGAGGATTCTATATGTATAAATATTTGCTTTGTTTATGATAAGTCCTTTGTTTAACCGGTAAGAAATATATTAATAAAAAAGTTATTTTTGATGATACTCAGATATTTATTTGTTTAGCAAGTGGTGAATTCCCAATTTCAGGTAGATTCATACACACTCTAAATTTTGAGCCAATAAGACCTGGTAGTATTTATTTTTAACAATTATCTCAAATAATGAATTAGTCAAAAACTGTGATATTTCATAGAACTCTTAAAATCCTTGGTTCTTCTGTATTAAATTTACCTCAGGGGCTTCCTGAATAATGCAAATTGTTAATAGCTTCACCCTTGGCCCGCTGAATAAGACTGTAAAGTATGGAGCTTGGGAATGAACCTTTTCGGGAAGCTCCCAGTGTTATTCTAATTCACAACAAAGTTTGAAACCTACTTCACAGGAGGTTCCTTCCAGCCCTATGATTTTATGATTCTGGTTTATGACTAATCAGCCTAAATTTTACTTGGTAGACCACATAACTCCCTGCCAAACTTCCTCGACCAAATATAGCAAGAGTTGACAGATGCCAAGTGGCAGTGGTCTTTGTCAGTATGCATCCTAAAAGCAGCTGGGCCCACACAGCCTTATCCCCAGCTGTCTGGAGCTGGGCAGCAGGTGCTGGGACGACCAGCTGTTCTCACAGGCAAGTCTGGCAAGTCTGCTTGCCCAGGTCTCGAATTTTCCCTTGGGTGGCCTTGCTTTTGTGGGTGGTCCAGCTCAACCTTAATCCTCGTCAGTGTGCATTCCAAAGCTGAAATACCCTGGCCAGAGCCAGCAGAGAGCACATGTGTGTTTTATGTTTATAAATATATATTCACACATTGGATTGAATGATCACTTAAAGTCCTCTCTAGCCTTAAATTCTATGTATGTGTATATTCGTGTATAAATATTATACAAAATACTTTCATACATGACTCTTAATTGCAGATAAAGATGGGCATGGTCCAGCTATTTCTACTCTCTCTCAACCCTCCTCAGTTTTTTGCAACTAAACCTATTTTTAAGAATACTAAAAAAGCAAAACCTAAATACTACCAGACTAAAATAACTGCACCTAACAAACCCCAGAGAAAAGAAAATTTTTTGACAATACACTGTCCAAGTGCAAAAGACATAAAAATTTATCAAGAAGAGGGATGGGTGAATAGGCAAAGCACAGAGGATTTTTAAGGCAGTGAAAATACTCTGTACAATGCTAGAATGGTGTAATGCAGTGGGGGGGGAGGGATGGGTATATTCACACCTAATGGGTGCAGTGAGATGGACTGCACTGGGATGGACACACTAGTAGCTATGACTTGGGTGAAACAAAAGCAAACATGTAAGTTAAACATTTGTACCCTGGTAAGAGTCTAAAATAAAAATAAAAAAAACTAGAATGGTGTGTATCTGTCATTATACATTTGCCAAATCCTTAGAATTCACTTCAAGAGTGAACCATAATGGATTTTGGATGATAACAATATGTCGTAGTAAGTACATCAATAGTAATACATGTACCACTCTGATGTGGGATATTGACAATAGGGTAGGCTATTCATGTGTGTTTCTAGGGCATATGTGGGATATCTCTGTACCTTCCTCTCAATTTTACTGTGAGCCTAAAACTGCTCTAAAAAATTAAGCATTTAAAAATTTTATAAAAATGTAGAGGAATAAAGAAAATACATATTTTTACAAGACTATAGGAAAATGTTGTGAGTCCATTCTCATTTTTTTTCTTTCTTAATACAAGTAGCAAACAATATAATAGCAATATTAAATTTAAAGTGCTACAAAATTAGGTTTAAACTTAAATGTGATATTTTTAGTACATTGAATTTAGATTTTCTTTACATTTGTATTATTTTCATCGAACTTTTTTTTTTAGCAATAGCAAAGATGAGAAACTCCATAGTTTGATATTGTCAGATAAACTTTATCTGAGTATATTTCTCTTCATTTCAAAATGAACTAATAACTTTCTTGTGACTTTATATGAATTAATCAGGTGTGAAAGTTTCTAAGAAAAGCATACAATCCTTTAATACAATTTTAATCTTCTTTACCCACACAATGAAATCATGGTTGAATAAGGTTAAAAAACTTTAAAGTACTTGGTTACTTTTCCTTTTAAACTTCTTATGCTAGATGTTATTGAAAGACAATACCCTTAAAAGAAACAATAACTTTGTAAACAACAATCTCTAGGACTACCTAAAATATGACAAAAATACAGAATGATTCTTTTGGGAGAAACTACCTGTTCTATACACTACAGAAATAAATTTGGACAAAAGACCAAAAGTTTTAAGAGGATAAGATATGCTTTCATCAGAAAAAAAGTGAAATTGTACTTTACATATTTACTGTCAAAAGCAAAGGTTTTATATATATATTTCTATAGCCATATAAACTATACAATTATTTAAGTTGCTAATAAAGTCATTATTTTAACCAACTTAATAGCTTATTTGAAATGTCTCTAAAGCTATTTGAATAGCTGAAATGGCAAACACAAACGGCTGACATATATGTTATAAAATGAAGAAAAATTTGATGGTTGGTTATTTAATTTGATCAATAAGACAGCTCATGCACTTCACTTCATTTTGTGGGAATTGGGAGAGAACTCCTGCAAGGCAAATGTAGCCAAAGTGGCTCTTATCTCCAAGGCCTACTGTTCAGATGTTCTAGGTCATTCCTTTCACTATTTTCAGGGCTCGCTTCCCAAGTCCCTTAGGCTCTCAATTCTCTCATGCTCCCCTTTTCTATCCCATAAATGGATTCCTGTTCTGAGGAAATCACGGAAACGTAGTCGGCACAAGTACAAGCATGAATGGGTATTTAGAATCTTATCTTTATTCATATGTGTTTAATTAACTGTTTTTTGACGCTTTGATGCTCAGGAAGCATCAACGTCTCCTGCTGAAGAAAAGAACTGATTTTAAAATTTCATTCATCATGTGAGGAAATGGGGACTCTTGAGGAATTTGCTGGGGAGAAAGATGCCCGTAGATGGCCCCACATGTACAGTGAGTGAATGGTCCATCTCTGTGTATGACCTGCCTCAACATACTCACAGCTTTTGTGATATATTCTATAAAATCCCACCAGCCTAAGAAAAGCTAAGAACTTAGACTTCTTTTGTGACAGATGATGTAACAAGAGAAGCTAAAGGCAGGCTCTGGAGCCAACAGTGTAGAATCATGTCCTAATTCTGCTACTTTTTAAACTAAGGCATTAGCTGCACTGTACCTCCTTTTCTCATTTCTTAGGGCTGTACTGAGTGCCTAATGTGTCATTAGTAAAACATTCAGACTATGGCCTGGTACATGGTAAGTGTTATGTAGATATAAGCTGTTACTATTACCAAAAAAAGGCACTTAAAAACCAGAATGCAATATAAAAATTAAATGTGTATCTACTAAAGATGCCATAAACAAGCTTAGAACACAGCACATATACTGATAGGAAATACTTGCAACATAGATAACAGGTAAAGAGCTTCTGCAAATCAGTAAGAAACAAAAAACTGAGAGAAAATTAAGCTATATGATCAGGCGGATTCACAAAAGAGAAAATAATGCAAATTTTAATTTATATATGAAAGATGTTAAAAGTCACTAATATATCACAGTAGCCCTACAAATTAAACAAAAATTAAATTAAATTTTTTCTATGGTGTTGGCAAGAATGAAGAGGATTAATGATATCCATCTAGCAAGGGATCAAATGCTGTCAAACGGGATGTATAGATGGAATCACTAGGAATATTTTAGAGGAAATGTGAGAGTATTTCTCAAAATATAAAATATTCTTACCTAGTAGACAAGAAATCCCATAACTAATAATTCCTACAAAAATGCTTAAAATATGACTTTAAGTTTGTAATAATATATGTGCATATAAGTTCACTGCAGTGTGATTTTAATAGGCAATGTTTAGAAATAAACTAAAGGTTATCAATACGAAGTTAACAAGTAATGCTCTGATTATACTATGAAATATTAAGTAGCTGTTTTACGTATCATCCATCATATAGCCAAAACACAAAAGAAAAGTTTCCAATGTTTATTAATCTGTTAAATCTGGTTACCTGTAGGGAATAGAAAATGTTTAAAAGACTGGTGTTTTATATTATATACTCTTATTTTGAATTTTATTCCAGATATATCTGAATTTTAAAAGGGAGTATATTTCAAAGCAAAAATAATAATTTTGTATTACCAATCAGTCGATAGCACAGTACAAAAGAATATATGCTGTGTCGTTCCAAAGAGAGAAAAACATTAATAAAATGCACATCAAATGTTGATATTTATAACCCCTAGGTAATAGGATTACAAATGATTTTTTGTTCCTCCCACTTTATACTTTTGTAAATTTTCCTAATTGACTAAGATTATATTATTGCAATTTGTATTATTTTCATATTGTGGGAAAAAACCAACATTCTTTAAAAAACTTTAACTCCCCCAAGCCCATGATTGAAGACTCACTGGAGTAGAGGCATAGGGCTTGGAGGTAAGGAAGTCTAGAGTGAAAAGCAAACTTCCTCTCATGACTTTGTCCTGCATTTCTGCTAAACATATCCTTGCTCTCATTTATGTAATGAACGAAAAAAACAGATTATAAGCAGTAATATAGCAGCCTATGTGATTTATTGAGCCTGAACATTTCTGACAAAATATTAAAATAAATCTATCAGTCATCAAGTGGGAACTAGAAGTTAGAAAATACCAGACTCTATTACAGTAGAGTCTCCACAAACCTAGTAGAAAAAAATGTGTTAAAAATTCATCTTTGAAATTCATATTCAATAATCTGAAATGTAATGTTTCAACCAGTGTATATGTGTATTTTTAAATAATTATAAGGCTTCTGTTCACAAATATATTAGTCTCTAAAATTATGTAGTTTAACTTTCAAATTTTTTCATAGATTTTATTTTTCTCTATTGCACTTGGCCAAACATCCCTGAAATTATGTCAGAATTGCAGCTTTTTGGAGGTAAAGTCTCAAATGACCAAATGGATCAAATCAAATTTAATTTGATGCAATTTTAAAGAGGCCAAGATACTAAATTTTGGAAATTGGTATTCTGAAAATACTAACTAAATATTTTGAATGAATTACTAAGGAAGCAACCTTTTTTTCCTTGTGCAGCTTTGTTACATTTGGCAGTAATCGTAAAAATTGTATCCTATAACCGTATCCAATTTAACGAATACATATCCAAGAATTGTACCACAGTGGCATGGGTGGTAATAGCACTGCTTATTAAAATTAACAGTTCATAAATGGGTTACTTACAGTTATTTATATGGCATGAAATTTTAAATTTAGAGAGAAATAGAGGCCTTATTTTAAACAATAGTTTGAAGCCTATAAAATTTTTTCTATGCTTAAAACAAGCAGGAAAATTCATTGATTAAAGTTTTGTACCAATTTTCCTGGCGCACACACACAAGAGGAGAAAAAAGAGGTGGGGGGAGAGAGACAGACAGAGAGAGGAAGAAAGTATGAATTAGCCACAGATTTGAAAAGGGAGAACTATCAATATTACAGTCATAATCTCAAATACTTCCCATATAGTCAACAACAAAGAAAAACCACTATGAAAATAATGTATGCGAAGTGGGACTCTAAGACTCTGTGTTCTCTCTGTATATTCTTGACATTAAGGGTATTAATTATTGTGAGTCCAAAGCCAATAAAGAAACATTAACCTGGAAGACAGGGAATAATCTAGCTCTTATGACTCCAAGGTACCATGGAAAATGCAAACTTTTTCTTCTCTAAAAAAGATTGGCCCTCTTCTTTCTCACACCAATCTATGACTTTGAAAGAAAATGAATAACGTAACATAACAAAATAAGATAAAAAGACTCACCTATTTTTTGAGATCAGAGTGGCAAAATGTATGTGACAAAGAGAAAGAGAAGATACAAAACCCAATGTGAGGACTATTTCTAAAACTCCTCTAATCTATTTATCATGCTACTAGTTAGTCTAGGGGTCCCTCCATGATGATTCAATTCTCTCATAGTGTTTGGTATAAAAATTGTCAACAGTTTTGAAAAATGGCAAATAGTTGTTCAGACTGAAACATTCTTGAGCATTAATTGAATAAAAAAAGTAGTGTTGCAATTAAGGTACTTGAATGACTTCTTTATTTCAAGACAAGTCTTCAAGGAGAGACCCGGTGGAAACTGGACCTTCTTTCTGGCATTTCTAAAATAATTTATGCTCACAGAAAATGTGTATTTGTTTGCTGGATAATATGCAGTTTCCTGATAAGGTGCAATAGTAGCATTTTTAATTTTTTTCATTTTAATTATTATGGGTACATAATAGTTGCATAAATTTATAGGTTACATGTGACATTTAGATACAGGCATACAATGTGTATCAATCAAATCAGTGTAATTGGGCTATCAATCACCTCAAGGATTTACAATATTTTTGTGTTAGGAAAATTCCAGTTCCACTATTTTAGTTATTTTAAAGTATACCCTTTACTTACTGTTGCTTATAGTCACTTTGCTGTGTGATCAAATGCATATTGTTTAATTTCCATGTGTTTGTATAGTTTCCAATGTTCCTCTTTTTATTCATCTCTAGTTTTATTTCTCTGTGGTCAGAGAAAATAGTTGCTATGATTTCGAATTTTTTTGAAGTATTTTAAGACTTGTTTTGTGGCTTAACATATGGTCTACCCTGGAGAATAATCCATGAGCTGAAGGGAAGAATGTGTACTCTGCAGCTGTTCTGGAAACATCTATTAGGTTCATTTGGTCTATAGTGCAGATTAAGCCCAATGTTTCCTTGTTGATTTTCTGTCTGGATGATCTGTCCAAGGCTGAAAGTGGAGTGTTGAGGTCTAAAATGATTATTAAATTGGGGTCTCTCTCTTTAGCTCTAATAATATTTGCTCTATGTATCTGGGTGCTCCAGTGTTGGGTGCATGTATATTTAGAATTGTTATATCCTTTTGCTGAATTGTTGCCTTTATCATTAAATAATGACATTCTTTTTCTCTTTTTAAAGCTTTTATCTTGATATCTATTTTATCTGATAGAAGTATAGCTACTTATCCTTTGTTTTGGTTTCCATTTGCATGAAATATGTTTTTCCATCCCTTTATTTTGAGTCTGTGTGTGTCATTATATGTGAAGTGGGTCAGCTCCAAAATTTCTGCTTAATTTTTATTATTATTTTAATATCTTTGTTATATTTCTCTGGAAGGCTTCTGAACTCTTTGTTGTCTTAAAGTTCATTGAGCTGCTTCAGGAGTGCTGTTTTGAATTCTTTGTCTGAAAAGTCACATACCTCTGTCACTCTGGGATTGATCACTGGTAATTTATTTTGTTTGTTTGGTGAAGTCATGTTTTCCTGGATGTTCTTAATGCTTATGGATGTTTGTCAATACCTGGGCATTGAAGAGTTAAGTATTTATTCTAATTCTCACAGTCTTGGCTTGTTTGAACTCACCCTTCTTGAGAATGTTTTCCAGATACTCAAATGGAATTGAGTGTTGTGGTCTAAGTGTCTGGTCACTGCAGCTATATCAGCATTGGTGGTGGCCCAAGTCCAGTAATATTGTGACTCTTGGAGTCACCTGCTGGTACCACACTAATGAGCTTAGAAAAGATATGAGAATTCCCTGGGTTACCAGGCAGTCTCTCATTCTTTTCCCTCCCTCTCTGTGCTGGGCTGCTGGGGTTGGGGGAGGAGTGATGTGGGTGCTCCCTCATGGCCACCAGTGCCAGGTCACACCTGAAAGCAGCCCAATCTCACCCATAGCTAGTGGTGACTATTGCCTCGCTACCTCTCATATTTATTCAAAGCCCAAGGGCTCTTTAGTCAGCATGTGTTGAAACCTGTGAGGACTGTGTCCTTCCCTTCAAGGAAGTAGATTTCCTTCTTGCCCAGGGGGGTCTATAAATGCCATCCAGGAACTAAAGCCTGGAATCAGGGGCTTCAGGAATCTGCTTGGTACTTTATTTTACTATGGATGAGCTGGTGACCAAGTTGCAAAACAGAGTCCTCTTAACTCTTCCCTTTCCTTTGCTAATGTGGAAGAAGATGCTCCCTGAGCCTCACTGACAAAATGTTTTTTTTTTTTTAATTTCAGAATATTACAGAGGTGCAAATGTTTACGTTATGTATGTTGCCTTTGCCCCACCCAAGTCAGAGCTATGAGCATGCCTATTCTACAGACAGTGCACTCCACACTCGATAAGTGTGAATATACCCATCTCCTCCTCTCCCTTCCACCGGCCTGACACCCATTGAATGTTACCACTATATGTGCACATAAGTGTTGATCAATTAGTATCATCAATATGATGGTGAGTACGTGTGATGCTTGTTTTTCCATTCTTGTGATACTTCACTCAGTAGAATGGGCTTCAGCTCTATCCAATAATATAAGAGTGCTAGATCACCATTGTTTTTTTGTGGCTGAATAGTACTCCATGGTGTACATATACCACATTTTATTAATCCATTCATATGTTGATGGGTACTTGAGTTGTTTCCACATCTTTGCAGTTGTAAATTGTGCTGCCATAAACATTCGAGTGTACATGTCTTTCTTATAGAATGTCTTTTTTTCCTTTGGGTAGATGCCCAGTAATGGGATTGCTGGATCAAAGGACAGTTCTACTTTTAGCTCTTTGAGGTATCTCCATATTACTTTCCATAGAGGTTGTACTAGTTTGCAGTCCCACCAGCAGTGTATGTGTTTTCCTAGCTCTCCATATCCATGCCAACATTTATTGTTTTGGGACATTTTGATAAAAGTCATTCTCGTGGAAGTTAAGTGATATCTCATTGTGGTTTTTATTTTCATTTCCTTGATGATTAGAGATGTTCAGCATTTTTTCCTATGTTTGTTGGACATTAATTTATCTTCTTTTGAAAAGTTTTTGTTCATGTCCTTGGCCACTTTTTAATGGGGTTGATTTTTTTCCTTGCCGATTTTCAAGAGTTCTATATAGATTCTAGTTATTTGCCCTTTATCAGATGTGAAGCATGCAAATATTTTCTCCCATTCTGTAGATTGTCTGTTTGCTCTCATGATAGTTACCTTGGCTGTGCAGAAGGTTTTTAATTTTTTTTTTTTTTAGAGTTTTGAAAAGTCATTTTTATTTTTAATTCTTTCACATTGACATGAAGAAATCATGTGAGGTTTTGGTTTTTTTTTTCATTTTTTTTCTTTATTGAAGTATACTTTACATATCATGCCTTTACTCCATTTTAAGTGTACAATTAAATGATCTTCAGTGAATTTACCGAAATGTACAGTTAGTCTCTTTATAATTTGATCAGGTCCCATTTATTTATTTTTGTGGCTGTTGTGATTGCCTTCGGGGTCTTCTTCATAAATTCTTTGCCTAGGCCAATGTCTATAAGAGTTTTTCCAACATTTTCTTCTAGAATTCTTATAGTTTCATGTATTAGGTTTAAGTCTGTTATCCATTTTGTGAGAGGTGAGAGGTGTGGATGTTGTTTCAGTCTTTTACATGTGGCTATCCAATTTTCCCTCCCTAAAATGTTTTGATGAAGCACTACACAAACACACACACAGACACAGACACACACACACACACACACACCTATAGTATAAATGCAAAAAAAAAAAAAGAATTAAGAGAAGAGGATTATAGATACATCAATAACCTGGGCTAGTGATATGTCTTACACCAAAAAATAAGCACAAACTTTTTGAATAAATTTATCCCATGAGAATTCAAAATTTGGACATTGAGTAGTGTAATCTAATAAGTAAATGTTAATAAAATCTTCAATAGCATTTTTGCATAATATTTAGAGACATGTGACAACCAAGACATGAAGTAGGAGGTTCAGCTCACAAGTTCTCTAGAAATTTGTTGAACAGAGTTCAGAACATCAGAGGTACAATATCTCTCTTAGTCATTCTTTCCCAGATATCAATTGTTCTAGATGGTCTTTTGACAGTAACTATGTATATTGGTTCAAGCTTAATATTGATGGTGGAAGCTTGATATACAGATATTATATTTTTCTCACTAAAGAACAAACCTTATGCTTTAGATCTCTAAATTTTGAAAATTAAGCCATTTGGTCAATTTTCTCAGAATACATTTCTATGGCAGCTAATGGTACAACCAAGTAGGAGTCTTTCATGATCTAACTTAAATATGACTTCACTTAGAGGATAAAGCTTTGTGTACCAACAATAATATATAGCACAGAGGCAGAACTAAGATAGTTAAGTGGCACAAGACCAAATTTTCTTCAAGAAACACCTTTGCATCTAAGTATCTAAACCAATTTCCAGTTGAGTTACCTCCCCTTCTTTCCTTCAGTGGCACATAGAGGAGATTATTTTATCCTGGAAAATATTAAGACCAAATTGCTCTTATCAACTTCCTTGATCATCAAATTACTGTAAAAGAACAAAAAATGGTCTAGGATAGCATAGCTCTACCTCAAGGAGGTCTCATTAAGAAGAGTTAACTTAAAAACGTACTCAGATAATTGAATGAATTGGCTTTCCAACTTGGTTTATTTAGTGTCGTCCATTTGGATATTTGAGGACACCTGCCAAAAGCTGGTATAGGTATTAACCTAATTAATATTAAACTGTTCCTTCTGGAGATATTTAAACAACAGTATCATTTGCTTTTAGAAGCTCTTTCTGGCTGCCCAGCAGTACAATTATGTCATAAAAAGGTATACTTATTTCCTATTCATTCTGGCAGGAGGGCATGATTTAAGTTCATCAAAATGTGGCATTAAGTTACTTAAATACAAGTTGAAAAAGTAAATAAAAATCTTAGACACATCAATTGGGCTTGAAATTATTTTATACCACTTCAGTATAAAATTTTATCATGTTGTCATGAAAATATTTTTCCATAATCTGACTTTCATACTGATGATTTAATCCAGAAGCACTGGCATCATGGGTTAAGAGCTACAAGAAAAAACAGGAATAAAAGAAGAAAGAAAGGAAGGAAGAAAGCAAGGGAGGGATGGGGACTGAGTGGGAGGCAAAAAGGAAACAAGGAAGGAAAGAAAAGAAATGAAGGGAGGAAGGAAGGGAGAACACGTAGGAAACAGTAATAGCTAAAAATTTCTTAAGGGCAGGATTTTTTGGTTCACTCCTTTGGCCCTGTTAAAACATAACACGCAACTTGATGGTTAATGATCAGTTTTAATTATCACGTCCTTTCCACATCCAATGTAACAAAAGACATAAGATGCATCTATTAATTGTCCTTTGAGGGTCTTATTTTATAAAATTGTTCTTATGCCCTGAGTATGTGCACAAGAATTCACTTCAATGTGCATAGCATTTTATGAAGCTGTAATGAGAGAAGGAATCTGTTCCAATGTTATGAGAAAATCACTTTTGTTTCCATTTAAATGGCCTGAATAACAATTCACTTACTTGACATGTCCACATAATATATTCACTTGTAGCTCAAATTACCAACTATACTAGCCTATGACATCATAATTCTGTGGCATGAAAGAATATCGACTGTCTTGGACTTGAAGAAAAAAAGTAGATTTTTATTTCCTTGTGTCAAGGGAGAATAATTGGACTCAGACATAAATATTTGCAGATGCTTAAAGATTCCCTTTCATGGTTATTGAGCTAGTTCCCACCAAAATAAAAACTTTCAATAGTTAGGTACATATGCTAAGGCCATGAGCTCTAGAGTTGTGCTTTTGATGGCAGCAGAAATTATTCTATATTTCTATTTTACACTTCTCTTACTCCAAAACCTTCAATAAATGATTTGCTAAAAGTCACAACCCATTCTTACTTATTCTACATGTAATGGGTGAGCAATATCCTTTCTGATTATTATTATGCAGGTGTTATCAGCAGGCATATCGGAAAATAGTTGTGCACCTCATAACAGTGGTCATCTGACAGGTTAGCAGAACAGTAGATTAATGAAGAAGAAATTGAGGAATTTGTTTCAGAGAATAATCTACAAAGTCTGGCCCCAAGAAAAATTCAGTAATGGTTGGAAAAGCTCATCTGGGGGGTTCATTTTTACCTATTAGAATATGATGACTCTTGTCTTAATAAATTGACTATTTTAAGAAAGCATAATAGCCATATGAATTAAAGGAATTCAAGAAAGCAGTGATAAGGAGATAAAAAGGTAACGAAGGAGTAACATTCAAATAAATGGTGTCCAAGATGAAGAAAAACAATACAAAAAAGAATTAATATTTAAAAGTATAATCCAAAAACTTTATAGAAATTAAAATAGAAAAAGAAAATGAACTCAAATACTGGGAAGGGTCCATGAGATACCCAGGAAAATTAATCCAAGAATATCAATTCTGAGACATATTTTGGTAAAACTATAAGGTTGAAAAGATAAAGAAAAACCAGCAAAACCTCCAGGAACAAAGATCAAATAATCTACAAAGGCAAAATAATAAGACTAGAATGAGATTTTTCTAAATTAACATCCAAAGCAAAGTAACAATGAGGAAGCATATTTTAAATAATCAATGAAAGAGAATTGACAAAAGATTTTTCATCCAGTCAAACATATTCCAAGTACAAAGTCAGTAGAAATACAGTTATATGATTCCATTTATTTTGGAACTCTACAAAATGCAAACTAATCTCTAGTGGTAGAAAGCAGATAAGGTGTTACCTTAGGAGGGTTGGCATTGGGGGAGGGATTATAAAATGTCCCAAGGAAACTTTTGAGAGTGATAAATGTGTTTTCTATCTTGATTATGTTAATGGTTTCACAAGTGTAGACATGTTTCAAAACTTATCAAATTGAATAATTTAAGTATGTCCCATATATTTATGTAAGTTTTACCTCAATAAAATTGTTAAAAACAAGAAGAAAGAGAAAAAGAAACAGTGGTAACCATTACAGAACATAGGCAACTCTGTATCCATGATTCCATCTTGAAGAATCTTATAAGCAAGGTTGGTGAAACTGAAGCCCACAGGTCATAGCTGGCTTGTTTTTGTATGGCCAAAAAATTAAGAATAATTTATACATTTTTAAAGGATTGTTCAGAGGGGAGTCATAAAAATGACTGATTAGAGGTGCCCAGGATTTGCCTTCTCCACAAAGAAGGACCAAAACAGAGAGTAAATAACCACACATTGAATAGAGCATCTAAGGAAGAACACTGGAATTCATCAGGTGTTGAGAAATGGTTGGATTTTGGATACATTTTTAAGGTACAGCCAACAAAATTTGCTGATGGATCAGATGTGGGCCTTCTTTTCTAAGTTCTACAACTATACATCCAAGTCACTGATGCATTTCTCTTCCAGTCAATCACTGATTTATTCACTCAATATTTTTGGTACTTACCCTGTGCTTAGCACTATGGCTATGCTATGGGGAAAATGAATAATGCATTGTTTGTCTTTCTGAGGAGCATAGTGCCTATTGGAGCATATAAACACACATTCAAAACATAGTAACTATGACAACACAAAGAAAGAAGTGACTGGCTAAATCTGGAAAGATTAGTGAAATCATCACAGGACAAATGACCTGTGAACTGACATTTGAAGAATGAGTAAAAGCTGGAAAGTAGGAAAAAGGCTGTAGAAAGGATGATGATGGGGGCTTATATAAACCAATGGCAGAAGGTAAGGAAAAGAGCAGATGGATTTAAGAAAGATATAGTAGGTAAAACTAGTATGATTTGGTAAATAAATTACACATTGAGAAAAAGGATCAGGGCAAAATTTTTAAAATCTCCAAATTTTCTAGTTTTCTTAACTAGATGGATGATGAGCCCTTTATCAAGACGGAAAACAAGTTTCAGACAAAGATAACTATATTGTTTTTAGAAATGCCATAGGTTTCAGCCTGAGCAACATTGTGAGAATGTGTCTCTACAAAAAAAAAAAAATGTTTAAAAAAATTAGCAGGGCATGGTGGCATGTGCCTGTAACCCAAGCTACTTGGGAGGCTGAGGCAAGAGGATTACTTGAGCCCAGGAGTTTGAGGTTGCAGTGAGCTGTGATAATGACACTGCACTCTAACCCAGGCAGCAAAGACCCTGTCTCAAAAAAAAAAAAAAAAAAAGGAAAGAAAACAAAAGAAAAAAAGAAAGAAATGTCATGGGTCAGTTGCTTGCAGTAATTCAAATGGAAATATTTTGAAGGCAAATGTAAAAGCAGGCTAGAGCTCAGAAAAAAGAGAAGGAACAAAGAACCAAAAGAATAAAACATAGGCAGTAAAGTCCTGATGATGCACACTATTTACTAGAATGTATGCCAATAGGTTACTAAAAAGAATTCTGAAACACATGAATCCATTAATTGTACAACTCTTCTCCTACAGATAGGCCCCGAACTGCAGAATTGGTGTAGGTATACCATACAACCTCTGTGTGTTTTCTGTCTTGCTCAACTCCTCTTGTTTCTTTTTCTTGGGCAGTTCTATAGTATCTCTTTCCTGCATGCCCCTTATCACTCTCTCCCAAGTACATCTGCCGTATCCTGCCCAAATCCTGCTTGACAATTTTTCATATGCCACTTCCTGAGGAAGCCATTTCAAAACTCTCTAGCAAGGCACATCCAAATCACCATGTTCTCCTTGTACACCTTATTTTGTTCTATAAGATGTAAACAATATCAGATTCCTAGGATCATGTTTAGAATTGAGTGAGTTAATATATTCAACTGTTTAGAATAGTGTCTGCTACATAGTGAATGCTCAACACAGTCTAGCAATTGTTTGAAGAAAGCATTGGTTACCTGAGCTCTGGAGACACGATGAATTTGAATCCAAAGTTAGCCACTCAGTAGTTGGATAATTTGGGGCAAGTTATTCACATCTCTCTAGCTTGCTTTTTTCATCTGTCAAAAGGGTAAAGCCATGGAGATGCATGATATCTACCAAAATATTATGCCTGTATGTTGTGTGCTATACTTCTAAGAACAGCTTTTCCTGTAAGATACATACTTGAATTAGTGACACCAAAATAATGCATGTAGAGGATTTAGAACAATGTCTGGTAGGATAAAAACTCAATAAATGTTATTTATTTGATTATTTTGTTGGTTTATTATTTATTTATTATTGTTAGTAATAATTCTACCTTGATTTTAATTATTTGCCTAATTTAATTTTTAATCTCAAAAATCTTAAAAACTATTATAGATAGAAATGTCCTATTCCTTTTTTATGTTTCATTATAATCTTTGCTCATTCCTTGTGTAAATGTCTAGCCAATAAATGTTTATCAACTTGGATAGAGGAAAAGATTTTGGAAAGATTCCATAATGGAATGTGTAAGAGGAAAAGCAATCAATCAGCTTGGTTTACAACAGTGGATGAAATTAGTCTTGACCATGAATTTTATAGGCTAAAGAAAAATTGAAGTTATTTAGTTTAAGTTTCACTTTTTAAAGCTTGTTTTCAGTTTTAAGTTAACTACAGTAAAAGGAGAAACCTAAACTAGATTTATTACATGAAATGAAAGATTCTGTCACATCTGCCAAATTTCAGGCAATTTGGGAGAAATAAAGAGATAATTGAATAATTAAACTGGTAAAGTAAGAAAACCTCAAAACCAAATTGTTTCTACACAAGTTAGTTTCACTTACCATATCCTCTATTTTCACAAAGTTTTAAATGATGATACATTTTTAATATGGTTGAAAATCAAACTATGTAAACAAAGAAATATTTAAAGGCAAATATAGAGGAAAGGAAAAAAAGAAACTTCTGGAGAGAAATCATCTGCTAGAAACTCTTAGGAAATAGCAAATTAGCAAGTGGCAGAATGGGAAGAATTATGCTAAGAATTTCAAATTGCTCAATTATCAACAAAGTTTTTATAAGAACTTGTTATACCAGGATTAAAAAATGCTTACTTTCTTTCTCTAATGCATAAATATTCTTTTGGAAAAATACTGCTTTATTTATTATGTTTGCATTTTTATTTAAAAAATAACAAATGAACACGATAAAAAATTAAGTAACACAAATGTGGAAGTAAGTTTCCTTCTCACATGAGTGTCCTGCCCCTATTCCTTTTTTAACAGGAAAAAGGAAAATGTAGCCAACAACCATCTCAAAACTCATACAATCAGGTATAACCTTTGAAAATTGAGAGTGCTCTATATATAACATTCTGTCCACTGCTTTTTAAACTTTGTGTCATTCTGTATCAGTGTATCTAGATCCACTTCATTCTTTTCAATGTTTGTATAACATTCAACACATTTCTATATATACTGTGGAGGTATCACAATTTATATTTTGACTACAGAGGCCCTACAGATGGGCAACTGAGCGGGTTCCTGTTTTTAGCTTCAATAAACAATATGAGTGAACATTCCTGCACATATCTTTCCATACTTTTGCAAGTATAAATTGCTAGAGTATAATCCTATACAGAATTTCTATTTTGAAACTGTGTTTAAATTTGGCAGCTATTAGTAAGCATTAACTAAAGAGGTTGCATCAGTTTAAAATCACACTGTGCATTTATTAAAGAGCCTGTTCCCCCATACATTTGCCAATATGTGCTCTATATTATCTGACATTCAAACTGGCATTTGAATTAGCTATATTTTTATTATGTAAAAGTTTTTATCAGATATTCCTTTATGAATCTTGAGTATTATATATTCTTTGAACATATCTGTTATTATAAAAATTTTTCTTAATCTCCTAGTTTTCTTCTCATACTTTTATAATTTTATTTTTAACTTTAATCCATTGATTGAGCTACCTTTTATTTTCAACAAGTAGTGGGCTTAATTTTTTCCGTTTTCCCCCCAAAATCTAATCAATCATTCTAAAACCAATACAATAAATTAAATAATCTTTCTGATTTTCACTGAATAATCTATTTTGTTTTCCCTGACTTCATAGTAATATTACAAATATGTAAATTTATGATATTATATGTTACTATATATATTACTGCATATATATCAATATATTGAGCACCTATATGTGTCAGGAACCATGATAAATCATTGGTGAACACAGACACTATCCTTTCCCTCATGGAATTTACATTTTAATGGGGTATATTTTATTAAAGAGTAAATAGATAGTAAATAAAACATATACTATGCAATTTGTTAGCATAATTAACATCTTTTGAGCCCTCACTATGTACCTGGTACTGTTCCAGGGGTCATCATCAATCCACTGCCTATGACCAAATCTAGATAGCATCCTGTTTTTATACAAAGAGTAAGCTGATACTAAATTTGGATTTTTAAAAATTTTAGGGAAAAAAGAAAAAAAGGAAAACAAATAATATAAGAGACAGAACATATATAACTTGCAAAATCTATCTGGTTCTTTACAGAAAATGTTCTATGACCCCCGTTTTAAAGATTTTAAATGTATTTACTCATTTAATTTTCACAATAAACATTAAAATAACTAATATTATTAAATAATATTTAAGCTCTGCTATTATTCCAGATCAGAATACTAAAGCACAAAGAGTCTCTTAAGATTACTGTAGAAGAAATGAACAGAGTACTCAATCATACATGAGGGTGGGGAGTGAGGAGGATCTCTATACGAAAGGAAAAGCCAGGCATACAGTAGGAGACAAAGAAGCATGCCAAGTAGATAGAGGATAGAGGATGCTTATTTAAAGACTTTGCAGCCGCTAAAAGTTTGATCTATTTAAGGAACCTGAAGATAATCAGTGTAGGTGGGGTGTAAACAGGTGAGCTTAAAAAAAAGCAGAAAGTTTGGAGACACAGGAAAGCCAGATCATGTAAGAATTTGTAGTTGCTGGTTAGAAATTTCAGTTTTATTAAATAAACATATGGGAAACTATTGAAATACAGGAAGAAAAGGTGTGAGATGATCTAATTTATGTTAAGATAGATTTTGTGAATGTTTAAAGAATGCA
Organism: Lepilemur ruficaudatus; assembly: GCA_963574885.1. NCBI lineage: Eukaryota > Metazoa > Chordata > Mammalia > Primates > Lepilemuridae > Lepilemur > Lepilemur ruficaudatus. The sequence continues at coordinate 51,301 of CAUYRT010004743.1, read as the reverse complement.
ATACAGAAAGACTACTTATGATGGTGTTGCAGTAATCCTGAAAATAAAATATTATTTAATATGATAGGCTGAACTAAATGGGTAGCAGTAAATCAGATCAAAGGAATATAAAACTGAAAAGATTTGTTATAGGATTGTATTTGGGAGGAGAAGGAAAGGGAATAATGCCAGATTTCTGACCTAAGTAACTAACTGGGTGGATGGTGATGTGCTTTGCTGATATGGGTTAAGACATAAAAAGGAAGAATTTTCTGAAGAAAAATTGAGATTTACTTATTTTGACATGTTAAAATTGAGGTTACCTGTAAATCTAAGTGAAAGAGAAACAGGATCCTAGGCCCTGTCTCTGAGAATCTCAAGCATGTAGTATTTGGATAGACACACAGGAGCCAGGAAAGGAGATGAGAAACAGTAAACGTAAGAGTAGAAGGAAAACCAGACATAAGCAGCTGCCAACAGAGGAGAGTGTTTCAAGGAGGGCAGAAGATATTTAGTTATTGGGCCAAACAGAGAGGACATAAGAGCCAGCATGCACCTTAGCGTTCTAGCCTAAAGGACAGGGCATAAGCATAACTGATCACGGCCATGTCTTCTTCTATTTTGTCTACTGCTAATATGAAGAGGGCTACCAGGCTGACCAAGTCCTGACAAGGAGTCACTCAGACCACCTGCAATGTCTATCTCTAGAAACACCGTACATAAATAATACAACTTTCTGAATTGAGAAACAAGAAGAAATAATTTTTAAAACAAAACATAAAAAAAACTGAAATGCTTATTTAAGATTTTCCCCAACATTAACAGATTTCTGTGAAAGATTTTGGAACGTGGCTCCTGATTACCCTCCTCTTCCCCTTCAACATTAACTTCAACATACTTGACTTTTCCAAGTTGAACAGCTTCTTTGGTACATAGGCAGTTGGGTGCCAAAGAGATTAGGGGCTTGGTTAGGGTCTTGGTAGAGAGAACCGATGTAAGGATTTCTCTGACATAACAGTGGAACCACCAAAGAAAGCTTCAGATTAATGTCAAATGCTGGGTATAGAATGGACTTCTGAGAATGCCGGATTCCTGGGAGAAGATCAGCATCATCTTCCCATAAGTATCATTCCCAAGAGACCAAAAAGAAACCAAATAGATTGACTCATTCTAGCATCTAAAGCTGGAAAATTGTTGGCTGCTTCTCCCAATGGGACTGGAAATCTACCTACCTTAACATCACTCACACACAAGGATAGATAGAAGATGCTTCATCTTTCACCTCTTGTTAAGACAAGAATCATTTAACATCCCCCAACATGAAATCTGATTTCCAATGAGCTGAAAAAAAGTATATAAACCTTACCTATGGTCCCAAAAGCTAGAGAAAAGAACATCAATAATAGCAAACAGAATATAACAGCAAAACAGATCTGCAGGAGGAGACAGATGACAGACGAGTTAAAATAATGATAATATTAGCAGAAATTCAAGCTCAACATACACACACCAAAGACTTTCTGTGGGAAAACAAACATGCTTACCTAAAATCATGTTCACTAAGTAATTTAATAGACTAAATGAAAGAAAACACAGTCACTGTTGGGAACCATATTAGTGTGGAAGTTGAAGTACTGTTATGTAAAGCAATAATATGAAGAGAAATAAATCATGTAGCAAAAGTTTAAATCTTGGGGAATAGATACAGGACACTTCACATGCAAGAAATGCAAATTACAGGAGAAAAGAGAACAAATAATTTAGCAAATATAAATGGATATTGAATTGAACCTTTTCAGGTGTATTGGAATATTAATTTAAACCATAGTGTTGAAAAAATAGTATCAAATATCCCTATTATCTATTTATTTTATATTTCTAGTTTTCCATGCAATTAACTCTGTAGTATTAAATAATACATTTAAACTTATATTTAATGAGTCATTATCTTTAGACAACAATTTATTAACTCCATAAAATGAGAAAATAAGGATACCTTTACTGATATCCATCTTTTCTCTCCCACTACTGCTTCCTAATTTTCATCATTTATATTATTGTTTTTATGTTTGTTACCAAGGCTTTTAACCATTAATTCTCTTGAGAGATGTTTTCATTGTTTATAGATTCATCCCAAAATTTTAAGGTAATAAATAGTATATAGAGAAAAAGGTAGTTTGATTTAAACTGTATAGAAATAAGTGAAATCTCACATCATTATATCAATATTAAATAGATTTATTTTATTGCATCACCATGTCAAAATCATGCTACAGATTAATTTGCATCATAAGTGGACAATGTCTTTCTTATAATGGTTTCTATTTTTTCTAGGATTTCTTCCTGCCTTTTTATATGTCAAGAAAAGAAATATTTATCATTATCATCATAAAAATATTTAGATTGTAAAATTGATTTCATATCCTTTTTGAACAAATTCTTCATGGGACTCTTGAATTTGCTCTTCTAATTTGAAGGAAAAGTTTTCTATGCCATTTCCACCACAGATGGAATTTTCTGTACCACCATCATTTCTTGGATTCTAGGTCTTCCCTTTTCTTGATTTTCTTCTTTATTTTACTGGAGGTGTATATTTTCAGGCTTTACAATTAATATATATGAGAATGTTTGTACTTTACTCCCTTGTGTGATGAAATATTTTGGTTTTGTCTACCTTATATGTATCTATTATAAGTATCTTTTGCTGTGTAGCAAACCACTCCAAACTCAGTAGCTTAAAACATAATGCAAAAATTTAAAAGTTTGCTCTGGTGCATTCTGACAGCCAGTGCTGCTTCTGAGATGCTTGGTGCCAATTTTCATAATTGTTTCTAAGTAGTTAACCTCTTTTATCTCTGAAAACTTACAGAATTTTCTCTTGTATCTGTAGTTCTGTTAATACACTAGATAAACCTCTTCCATTTGAAAACTTGGCTGTTTTATTCTAGGCAAATATTGTCCTGTTCTTAAATTATCTACCACTTTATTGTATCAATTCTCTTAAGCTGCATTTTATATAAAATTTGGTGTTTCTGTATTCATTTCCCATGTAGCTTTACTTTTTAGTTCTTATTTTCTATCTTGTTATCTATCTTATATGTTGCTAGCGATTGCTGTGTGACTACTCCCAAAGTCAGTGGCTTACAATGATTATTTATTATGACTCCCAAGTCTATGCGTCAGTTGGGCAGTGCATCTGACCTTGCTTGGCTCGATTTGTACATATTTATGTGTTCAGCTGTGCAGCTTCCAGGATTGGGGTATAAAATGTGCAAGATGAGTCTGAAACAACTTTTCACATGCCAGGTGGCAAGGAAGCTAACTGGAGTTAAGTTAAAAGGACCCAAGAGCTAAGTTGATGAGGCTCCCAATGGCCAGAATGAGACAATGTGCACATCAATAAGATTAATAACAGCAGTGCATCAAAACACATTAAATATGTTTAAATCTCTGCGTACATATGATACCAAAACCAAAACCAAACAAAAAACTAATCAGTCACCTTTGAATGATGTTAGGAAACAACTCCTTGATAACTGGAAAATGAAAGTAGAGAATCAGGTATTTATCTTGTCTGTCTTGTGCAAACTATACCTCTAGCTAACAATATGATAGATAAAATGAAATTTTTCTTCAGATAAGTATTTCAATAAATAGATCAAGAAGAAATGTTCAAATTAGAATATTAACCATTTTGCAACTTCTAATTAATTAAAGAGCTAAGTAATGAGCATCAGTAGCTGCTAACATTAAAAATGACAGATAACCCCATTATGCAATACTTTTGCCAAAAAATAACCCTCTAAGCCCAAATCAATGTACAGAAAATACAGAGGAACATTAAACTACATCTTGTGAATACAATCAACAAAGTCCAAAGTACGGGAAACACGCAAAACAAATAATACAGTTTCTCCAACAAATAAATTACAAGAAAAAAAGAAAATGAGAGGTAAACTAAACTATGATATTTACGGATACATTATGCATTTGATGATAAAATTATTATTACTTTTAAAGAAGCATTTAGTATTAAAGTAGCATAGTGACTACTCTTAGAGGGATGGAGGAGATTGTGTTTGGAAGGGAGCACATGCAGGGCCTCTGCGGTGTGGCAATAATCCACCCGACATGAGTGGGAGAAGTGTGTAAATTATGGTAATTGATTATGCTGCATCTGTGTTTAGTTGTTTTATCTTTCTGCATTTTTATTAAACAGTGAAAGAGTTTTTTTTTTAAATACATTCCATTTTCTTTGTTGCTGCTGTAAATGGTATTACGTTCTCATTTTGACTCTCAGCTTGACTATTATTAGTATATAGAAATGCTATGGATTTGTGTACATTAATTTTTTTAACCTGAAACTTTCCTGAATTTATTTATCAATTCTAGGAGTCTTGGTGGAGCTTTTAGTGTTTTCTAGGTATAAGACCATATCGTCGGCAAATAGGGATAGTTTGAGCTTCTCTTTCCCTATTTGAATGTCCTTTGTTTCTCCCACTTATAATGGGATAACTTGTGGCAAAACAACATTTTTTATTAAGAGTAACTAGAGAAGTCAGATTAAAAAACAAAACAAAACAAAAAATTGTTTAAAAGCATCACAGAGGCTCAATCAGTCAGAATTTGAGGGTCCACACAGACCCTGGAGAAATGGAAAGATTGGTAAAGCCAGCCCAAACTTCTGGGCACTGATTTTCCTTTGGAGTACTTGCCAATTAAGCTAGTAATCAAATAACATATAGATAAGTAGAAAAACCACAAATATTGGAACTGAAGTAAAGAACTTTTAAAGTGTGCCAAAAAGTTAAAGAATAAATCACATTGCAAATTGGATAATATTTTCAGCTGTATGAAATTTCAAAGTTTGTAGATTGCAGCTATAGCAGTATCAGGGAGTTCATTAGCCTTAAATGCTTATCTTAGAAATGAAAAAAAAGAACTTACAGATCAATACAATCTAGGGTTAAGCCTTGGCAATCTGTACAAATTAGACCTATCTGCCACGGACCATTGCTTCTGAAGTTGATAGCCTGGCATATGTCCTTACCGTCTTGTTATGGGGAAAGTTCTTCTGGAGCCTGATCTTTTCCAGAATACAAAGCAAAAGTGTAACGACACGTTTAAATTTAATATGGATTAATTTTTCTGGCTATATGAGATACTTAAAGAGCTGCTGTAGCAAACAAACTCGCAAGAAACATTTCCCAATTATTTCCCATAATTTCCAAACACAAAATAAGTGCCAATTGAAATCTGAACTATTTCACATTCCCCCATTTATTTTCCTGTGAATCCAAGAACAATGAGACGATGACTTTGATTTTGCCTGTAAAAAAAATGTTTTCAATTATTATTACAAGCCATTATGTTTCTTAAAAATCTTTCCCTATAGCAGGCACAAAAACCTTGCTTAGATCATAAACACTTCTATTTCTTAAAGAGTATCCTGTATTGAAGTCAGAGGTGATTGTATGGGAACTTATAAAGGATGACACTCCAGTCATGCATCCCTTAACAGTGGAGATACGTTTTGAGAAATTCGTCATTAGAGATTTTGTCATTGTGTGAACATCATAGAGTGTACTTATAAAACCTAGATGGACACATACTGGCACAAAGAGATATAAAGGCTATGGGAAACCAAGAACTGGAGAGAGTGGGAAAGGGTGAGGGATAAAAACTTATCTATCAGGTACAATTACCACTATTCTGGTGATGGGCACATTAAAAGCCACAACCTGAGCATTATACAAGGCATCCATGTAACAAAAACATTTGTACCCCATGAATATTTTAAAATAAATTTTTTTAATTAAAAAAAAATCCTAGATGGTGTAGCCTACTGCACATGTAGGCTACATGGTATAGCCTACTGCTCCTGGGCTACAAACCTGTATAACGTGTTCCTATACTGAATTCTGCAGGCAATTGTAACACAATGTCAAGGATTTGTGTATCTGAACATCTCCAAACATAGAAAAGGTACAGTACAAAAATGGGATAAAAGATTTTAAAGATGATACACCTATATAGGATACTTATCATAAATAGAGCTTGCTGGACTGGAAGTTGCTCTGGATGAGTCAGTGAGTGAGTGGTAAGTGAATATAACGGCCTAGGGCACCACTGTATACTTTTATACAACTGGCAGCACAGCATGTTTGTTTATAGCGCCATCGCCATAAATACCTGAGTAATACCTTGTCCTATGATGTATTTGGCAACAGAAATTATTCAACTCAATTATAATCTTATGGGCCACCATGGTATATACAGCCCATCATTGACAGAAGTATCACTATGCAGTGCATGATGGTAATTTTTTTCTTAAATATGTGCTTAATCTGAACTGGTAATCCTAGAATGTTCATTTCTTTTCCTGCATGAGGCTTATTGTGAACTAATGCTGATAATAAGAGCATTAATCTCACAATATCATTTGTCATTATGTCATAATTAAGTCTATTTGACACCCTTTATCAGAAATAAATCTTTATTTTTCTTTAACAAGCTCTGAATTTTAGCTCAATTTTGAATGTGTAATGCAGAGTACAAAAGACTATAATAAAGGAAAAACAATAAGAGATGATGTGGGGAGTCTCAGAAGCAAACATCAGAAAAAAATACCTTGATATTTACAAACATAAAAGAAACAAGCAGAAAGCGTTTTACATATAAGCTCAAAAAGTGAACAAATGATTCTACTGATAGACAAAATCAGACAAACATCAGTTGCCTCCTCATGGCACTCCCATGGAACTTCTTGAAGCGTGCTCTGATTTCTAATTTTAACTCTAACAGGAAGAGAATAAAGATTAATCTTAGTTATAATAATGATAATTTAATTTTTCTACCATCTGGATGGAAAATTTGAAATTCTTGGGATGGTTTTAATTAAAACCAAAAATATCATTTAACATGGCTAATGGCAATTCCCTTATGATAGGCTAGATTATAAAACAAAATCCAGCTACTGGAAAAGTACAAGAAATACATTTAAATAAAGTTAAAAGAAAAGTGGAAAATAAATTGCTATGCAAATTTGTTAACAGGAAAATAGATGAGTCATATTAATATCAAATAAAATGGTATTCACAGCAAAAGAATAAAAATGAAGGCTAGACAATATCTTTAAGATGCAATCTTTCCTAAAATAATATTAATACATAAATCTAATTGAATTCTAATTGGAAATCTAATATTGGTATAGTTGTTTTGCCACTAATAATATTTTTAAATTAATATAGAAAACTGAATAAGTAAAAATTATAAAAGAAAATTGAAAGTAAAGGAGCATGATAAAAGATAACTTGTCATAAAAGATAGTTGAAATTTACAAGGTTGCCATGACAAAAATGCAAACATATGGAAAACATAATATATGACAAAAGTGTCATCTTAATTTAGAGGATAATAGATTATTTATTTAATGAATAATACTGGCATAATTAGCTATTCCTCAAAATACACCAAAATGTAGACACTGCTTCGTATCATATAAAATTCCTAAATAGATTAAAATCTAAATATAAAAGAATAATTGTATAAGAAAATATTTGTAAACATTTAGATGAAAAGAGTGTTGTAGCAAGATACTAAAAAGAGGTAAGACTGATAGACTTGACAACTGAAATGTTTTTAATTATATTACACCACAAATAAAGTCCAGAGAAACATATAGAAAAACTATTTATGAAACATATATGATTAATTTTCTAAGCACTTACAAAATATAAAAGTAACCAATTGTCAGAAAAATAGATGAGAGAAAGCATAGTTCACCAAAATTTAAGAAAACATACTTAATCTCATTAGTTGCCAATAAAATGCCAATAAAACAACAGTTATCACTTTATATTTGTATGTGGAAAGATAATTTTTTTAATGCTCACATCCAATATTGCTCAGCTTGCACAGACATGTTGGCTGGCTGATGGAATTGAAATTTTCATAAATATCAAGAAATGACTTAGGAACTGTTCAAAAATACAAAAGGGTAAAAAAGCATGATAATTAAACTCAGATTGTGATTTTGAACTGGATCTTTTTGCTATGAAGAACATTACTGTGACATCTGGCAAAACTTAAATTAGGATTAGGTAGTAGTATGAATAAATGTTAACTTTGTCATACTGAGAGTTATATTTTGATTATGCAAGGAGAATGACCTTGTTTGTAGGAAAGACAGGCTAAAGTATTTGGTAATATATGGCCATCATTTCAGCAACTTACTCTAAGCTCTTTGTACTTGCAACTTTTCTCTAAATTTCAAAATGTTCACACGCACAGTCTTTAGCATGGCAAACAAACTTTTAGAAATCTATCCTACAAAAATATAAAAGTGGAATGGACAAACTATTTCCAGTGGGGATTTTTATAAATCTCTCTCTCTCTCTCTCTCTCTCTCTCTCTCTCTCTCTATATATATATATATATATATATATATATGTATATATATATATATGGTAAGAATTAAAATATCATACATTTATGATATATAATGTTTTGTAGCTATGAGAATGAATTAAAACTATGTGTGTTTAATTTCCACGTCTGACCACGCATGACTTACAGAGGACCAGTGCAGGGAAAAGAGTCTACTGAGTGTAGCTAGAGTACTGGTGAGCACCTTGTCAGACATATAGGGTAATTAGGCTGGCAATGAGAAAGATAATAAAAACCTATACTCCTGGAAACAAAAATGTTTCAAGAGAAAAGTCATGTTTTTATTCCAACAAATTATTTTAAAGCTTTTTCTTTTTTTTTGTATAGTAACAGATTAAACTCCCCCCCAACATAATGTAGTTTTCTTTCTTTAATCAAAAATTTTTGGACTGCCACAGCATATACTATGTGCTTTTATTCTTCAGAGTTATTGATTCCAATAAAATCAATAACCAATGTCCTAACAGTGCTGGTTTTAAGTATTTACTTATTTTATTAAAGTTATGACATCCACACAACAGATGGAAATGATGAACTGAAGTTAATCCTGAGCAAAAAGTGGAAGGTGGTAACACACAAAAAAATCAAGCTTATTTCCTTCAAAGAATTTGGAGCTCTTTCTTTAAAATAAGCTGCTATTCTCTAAGGAACTTCCAGGTTAAATACAGTCAATTTTAAGACTCAGATTGTTGATTTTGTTGTCATTGAAATTCAAACAATAATCAAAAGAAAATCACTTCTTCCCCAGCAGCCTGATGGCCTGCTTGTGTGGGTATTATTTTTATTAGGATCACTCCAACAATAGGACATTTTACATCCAGATAATATCAAATAAAAGGAAAGGAGGAGCCAGCACTCTAGGATCACAAAATAATGCATGGGAATTTAAGCAATTTAAATTGAAAAAAGTCCATTTCCTAAATATTTAGGTTAATGAGACTATTCCATCTTCTCCTTTTTATCCTTCTCTACCAAACATCAGTTTGGAGCTTTCACCCACTTGAGTGCAGGTGGGAATTTGAATCTGAGCATAAGAAATGCTGATCTGAACAGCACATGCCAAAGCCCTAAGAGCCACTTCAGCTTTATTTACATCTAATCTAGATTGATCATCACCCTCACAGCTCAAGTTTTTGCTGTAGTATACACTCTTGACGTTGACTTATTTGGCCACTTTGAAAAATAGTGTTGCCATTTCACTAAGGATAACAAGTCTTATCTGTGACTCAGAAGCCTCAAAAAATGTTCTTCTAGTATGAAAAGGAACAAGCCAGACAGTAAAATCATTAGAGTATGCATTGAATTTCTTCACCTTAATTTGGTATAATTCATTTCAACAAAGATGTGCTGAGCATTTATCACTAGCTGTATAGGTTAGGCAAAAAAGAAATATATGACCAAGTTCTAACTCTCAAAGGACATATGGGGAAGGCCTTCTGGATCACTCCCCAACTCTGACCTTTCTGCTCTGGTGTGTGAACAACCGGGTTTTGTGCTATGCTCTATAACGAGGCACATAATATCGGGGGCTTTCTGTTCAAACCACTTAATATAGGTAATGTTTTACTTTTTATTGTTTTTCTCTTCAAATCACATTGTAAAATCCTCAGAGATAAGAATGATTCAGTGTAATATAATTCTTTATATCCCACTGCCATGCCTTATCTATAACACACACACACACACACACACACACACACACACACACACTCCTCAATACTTTCTATTCTGATGAATTGCTCACCACAAATGTAAAATGATTTCTCATTATCTGGGCCTTAAAGCTTTCACATATTTTGATGCCTAATTTTCTTTACTTGGAAAGTCAAATTTGGATATCAATTTTTCCCTCAAAGTTGTTTAATATACTTTTAGTAAATACAAAAATTCTTAAGTAGTAATTATTGAGAGAGGAAAAAATGTCTATACTTCTATGAAGAGAGGCTCTAATTCCCAACAACAACACCTTTCATTTTATAAAAGGAAATCTTCTAATATGCTGACCCCTCCTTCATACACCTTCCTCAACCCCCTGCCAGCAAAGTTAAATGGGCAATAAATATATACATATGATTAGGACAGGCTTGGGACAGCGTTGCCATCATTTTACACCATAGAATAACTTTGCACAATTAAATATAGAAATATTTATTGGATACTTTATGCATTAATTTGCTACAGCTATCATAACAAAATACCACAAACCGAGTGACTTAAAATACGGAAATCTGTCTTCTCACAGTCTGTCTGGAGGCTGGAAGTTCTACAGGCCAAGAGTAAACAATCTGAAAAAGAAACCAAGAAAGTAATCCTATTTACAATAGCTACAAATAAAATAGAATACCTAGGAGTAAATTTAACCAAAGAAGTGAAGGATGTCTGTAATGAAAACTATAAAACATTGATGAAAGAAACTGAAGAGAAAACAAAACAGAAAAAAAAAGAAGAAGAAGAAAAGATATTCAATGCTCATGGATTGGAAGAATTAATATTGTCAAAATGTCCATACTACCCAAAACAATCTACAGATTCAATGCAATCCCCATCACAGAATATAAAAGCAATATAATGCCTATATAATGCTTTTGCATTGAGGATGTTTGTTTATTTAAAATTCATTTTTATCTATTGATATGATCATATGACTTTTCTTTTTTAGCCTTTAAATGGTGAATCACTGATTGATTTTCAAATACTAAACTAGCCTGTCATTCCCAAAATAAAATGCACTTGATCATGGTTTTTTAATAAACTGCTAGATTTGATTTACTAATATTTTGTTGAAGACATTTGTATCTATGTTTATGGTAGATAGTCATCTGTACATTTTTTTCCTTGTAAGATATTTTGTTTTGCTGTCAGGATAATGAAGTAGAAGGAGGAATGTAAGAGATTTTATAGAATTAGTAGAATTCTCCCCGGAAACCATCTGTGCTTGTAGTTTTCTGAGCCCTCAGATAGTTGTTTTTTGTATTTTACCTGTAGATTTTAGTTGTAGTTAGTGTAACTAATGTAGATATGTTACAGTGGGTGTATTTGATATTTGCTGGCCTGAGAAGGCTATGGGTAGTGTTTGTTTTGCTTGGCTTAGGTTCTGCTTTGTACAGTGTACTTCTAATATCTGGGGATTTGTGTCTTTCATTATTTACAAAAATTTTACAGTCATTATTTCTTCAAACATTGCCCCTTCTCCATTCTTTTTATTGTACTTTTCTGTGCCTTCAATTACACATATGTTAGCATTTTTTATTTTCTCTTTCTTATCTAGTAACTACTCTTTCATATTTCCCACTTTCTTGTGCATCTGGGTAATTTCTTCAGATATATCTTCCATAACAATAATTCTCAGGTTAACTCTATCTATTCTGTTGCTTAATTCTTTACTAATTTTTTTAAAATTTTAATAATTATATTTGTTAAAAGTTTGTTTTATTTATTATGATGATAGCTAATGTTATGTGTCAACTTGACTAGGCTGTGGTCCCCAAGCCAGAGAATTCTAGGCTTGGATATAAAATAGGAGGAGACTGAACAAAATGTATCTCTAGAATTCTACAAATTCAATGCTCCCCAATTGTTTGGTCAAGCATTAATATAGATGTGCTATGAAAGTATTTTGTTGATATAATTAACATTTCTGACCAATTGAACATAAAGGAGATTACTCTCAATAATCTTCGGCCTCATCCAATTAGTTGAATGCCTATAGAGCAAAAACTCATTATCTGAAGAAGGAATTCTGCCTCCACTATAGCATAAAAATTCTGCTTGAGTTTCCAGCCTGCTAAGATGCCCTCTGGATTTTAGAAGAGACTCTGCAACATCAACTTTTGCCTTAGTTTCCCATCTGCTGGCTTGCCCTACAATTTTCAAACTTTTGCAAGCCTCCATAATCATATGAACTAATTTCTTAAAATAAAGCTAGATAGATGATAGATACATAACTGAATAAACAAATAAATGTTTAAATAGATCCAATTGAGCCTGTTTCTTTGGAAAATCCTACCTGATCAAAGTATCAAAGTAGTCTGGAGGTTTTTATAGTTTCTTAATATTATAATTACTATTTTTAGTTACTGTTTTTGCAAAAGCTTCCAACAAAAACAAATTTTAAAGTTTGGGTCTGATACTTGTGATTTTTGAATCCTTAGGAAATCTGTATCTGTTGTTTATTGTTTTGATGACTCTCTTCCATGGTGATTCAGTTCCTTGTTCATCTGGTGATCTTTAATTGTGAGCTCATATTTGACTAATTTGATTATATGGATAATGTGCTGACAAAAATTGAGGTTATATTCTTCCTGATAGGAGTTTGCATTTTCCTTTGCTGGAAATCAGAATTCATTTTCAAACCTTGTATCAGCTGATATTATAAAACATCTTAGGTCTCAAACTCAAAGTCAGTAGACCAAACTGGAGCTACTTCCACCCCCTTTCTTGTTCTCAGGGTGTCTTAAAGTCTCATGTTTCTGTTCCCACTTTTCATTATTGGCCCAAGACTTAACTTGGGGACCACTGAGCTGACATCAGTCCCTGACTTCAGATAATCATACACTCATTTTCTGGTCATATATTTTTGATTTCATGAAGACCTCCTTACTCCCTATGAGTATGAACCCACACATACATACAGATACATACTTTACATAGGATCTACTTATTTTGTAGCAGGAAATCTCCCTCATGCTATCTGGTCGGACATGCTGACAGCAGCACATTGCTATTACTGAAGATTTTATTAACAAGCTATTCAGATAATCAATAGATAATTAGGTAGATATAGAAATAAAATATAACTTTATGATAATTGAAAGCCTATAGAATTTGCTTAAAAGGGATATTTTAATCCATTAAATTATTTTTCTTCAATGATTTGAACTTTGTTTCTAATAAAATGTCAGAGAATTCTAGGCTTGGATATAAAATAGGAGGAGACTGAACAAAATGTATCTCTAGAATTCTACAAATTCAACTCTGGGTGATTTACCATCTCAAACAGCAATGTTGAGGGTTGTATTTATCACTGGAGATTTACAGAGCCAGAAAGTCTGCTTGGAACATTTTTATGTTTGGGGGAATCTTATTTTTGGTGGCAGGGAAAAACAGTGATTAAAATGATCATCAGTCAGAAGATCAAGTGATTTTTCTTGTGTATGAATCACAGACCCATGGAAACTAAAGTCTGAAAATGACCAGTAAGTCATCTTATCCATCCCTTTCTCAAAGAAAAGAATTAGTTTCTCAAGAATATAAGGGAAAGGTTTTTGTTCCATATTTTTAAAAAAATTCCATCAGTTCTATTTTTCCCCTTGTAAGCTATTCTAGTTATATTTTGATTTGCTTGACATGACAGTCTTTTGAAACACCAGGAGTTAGAATAGTATTGTTCTGTTAAAATATTTAAAATGAAAAATAAGTCAAGAAAAAATTGTTCTGTTATACGAAATTCAGAAACTTTATATCAGCCAATATTGTAAAACATCCTAGATCTCAAATAAAAGAATAAGTAGCAAGTGTACTAAATAGAGGTTGTTTTAGATAATAAATCAATCATTTAAATTCTGCCTGTGCATATGTAAGACATATTTGAAACTTATACATTGTACCTTAACTTCAGAATAATCACAAGTGAATATAAACACTATTTTTCCAGCCCACACCAACACAAATAGTTTAGTAGCTCATTTCCTCTTTCAATGGACTCCCTGCACCTGTCTAAACCACTATTCATATCTAGTGATTGCATGGCCTTCTAAAACATAGACGTGATCTTGTCACCATGACAATTCAAAACTTTTTGATTCCCTACTGAATGAAGTTTAAACAGTTCTGCTTGGAATTCATCTTCAACCTAACATTCCAGTTTCATTTCCCCTGTGTCAGTGTCCCCTTCTCCCTTATGTGCTTCCTGTGGTTTGGTTATCTGATCCCCCTTCTATTCTTTAAATGTGTCCTCCATTCTCTGGACTCTTTGTCTTTGAATGCTTGCCAGATGCCACTTCCCCTCCCTCATCCACAATCCTATAACCACCTGCTGAAGCTTTAAATAGTCCCTAAATCTCTTTAAGCTCATATCTTCTATGAAAATCATCTCGGAGTTCTCTAGTTAGAATCAGTCTCTCCTCTGTATCACTAACATTTCCTCCCTTGGTTATAGCATTTAGCATAGCACTGTATTTGAGTTAGAGATGTAAAAGCGCTAATCTACTAACTTAGGTGCTCTTGGTTGTAGGGAATCACACAATAGTCATCTCTGTTTCTTCTGTAGAACTTGTATTGCATAAGTTTATTGGGTATCAGCTTGTTGCTACATAGAGTTAACTAATTGTTCTCATAGCATAGGGATGTGGACTTATATATAAAATGATAATGTATAAGTTATATATATAGTTTCTGGAGTCAGAAAAATAGAGATTGGAATCCTTGTTTAACTGCATAATATCTAGCCTCTGACAGTTTATTTAACCTTCCTTAGACTCAGCTTCATCAATAAAATGAATTTATAGTTATACCCAACTCATAAGGTTTTTGTGAGGATCAAATGTTATAATGCTATGTAAAATATTTAGCATAGTGCTTAACGTAGTAAGTACCAAATAAATATTACCTAGTATTATGATGATTATTTTTATATTTTTACATGATTACTATTTAAAATAAATCATTATATAAAAGAGAATCAAAAAAAGTACAAATATCCAAATATTTAATAGAACTTAGAGACACTGCACAGATGTCATAGATCCCAAATTTATGTCAGGTGACTTATAATTTTAGGCACTTAAGTGTTTACTGATGGAAATTATGTATGAAATCCAACAGAATATCCCGTAATGAAGCAAGAATGTATCATTGACATAGAGTCCACCTCACCCCAGTCCAGCCCTATATTAATTGGAAAATAGTTCATTCTACCCATTTTCAATAAAATAATATTTAAACAAATGTAACTCAGGCAATCAGGAAATAAGAGTCACCTCCAAATCTCAAGAATCTATTTATTTGGGAGGAACAATATATATGTACACATCTCTACCTTAAATATACTTTCCCCAGGTAAACATTATTTTGTTATATTAAAGATTGACACAAATTTTACAGTAGGTAGAAGTTCATATTTATGATCCTGAATTTACAAGCAAATAAACTCTGTTGGATTGGCCTCATAGGGCTTTCCAAAATAAAGTTCATGACATCTTGTCTTACCTACCTTTATCCAATACAAAATTCTAGCTTAGTTTTTAGGACCCTGCCCAAATGTTTCTCCACAGTGAAACTTTCTATATCTTTCCCACTACTCCCTCTTATGAGGTTTCTCTGGCACAAAGTAACAAAAATTAAATGGGGACTATAATAGAAATATAAACTACTTGATGCATAGAAATTTACCTCACCTGATAATTGTGAACACCTCATGGTATAAGCAGTATATTTTTCAGCATTCTCCTTTTTGATACCTAGCCAGTCATTAACTCACAGGAGGTTTTTAACATGCATTTGCTAAATTAAAAATGACAAAAACTATATACTCAAAGAAGACCTTATGATAGAAAATTTTAATTAGGAATAAATCAGGAAAAAAATTTATATTTGTCTCCAGTTCTCTTTCTCTCTTTCGTACACACACACACACACACACACACACACACACACACTCAACTAGATTTTCCTAGGTGGGCTTTTCCAGCTGTCTTTACTGAGTAAATTTACTATATCTCTAGTGGAGTTATCATCATAAAGAGCAAACCACCAAGCCTTAACTATAAACTGAATAAACACAAGCTTCTCATATATAGGTACCACTGTTCCTTAAACATGTATAAATCTTATTGAAAGGAGATCATGTGTTCAGAAAAAGCTCCCCACTTAACACTGTTGATTTAGGCATAAATCAGGCCTTTTTCTTCTGGTTCACCTGGGACCAGATTGGAATTTTTCAAAAAGAACATTTCTAAGTAGCCAAAGGTACCACAAGCACAGTGACAGTAAAAAAAAAAAAAAAAAAAAAAAGAAAAGAAAAAGTTTTACAACATACAGAAGTTCAAATGCTTTAACCAATTAATCAGCAATTAATTCCTGTTGGACTTGCCTCACAAGGCCTCCCAAAATAAAAGTCCGTGACACCTTGTCTTACTCTTAACCAATTTAAAATGCTAGCCCTAGAGGTCTATCTATTAAAATCCTAGCCCTAGAGGTCTATCATTTCAGTACAGAGGCATTTGGGATATGAAGTATATTTCTGTCTTGATAGCTGTCTACAAACTATAAAGGATACGAAAGAGCTCCCCGCCAATCCAACTTTAAAAATGGAGGTGGCTGCGTGCTAACATCAGTAACAAAAAAGAAGGATGAAAAAAATGCACTATATAAGAAAAAACATGTCATCCAGCTTCAAGGATGTAAATTAGTTCTTTTGAAGAAGCACAGATATTTAAGGCTGTAAATTACAATGTCAAATTAGATAGAAATCTTCAATATAGCTCAGTCACAAAATCGTGCCGGGTTCTTTTGGACTTACTACTGAGAGAGATTGTATCGCTTGTGTCATAGAACAGAGAGATGTGATGTGATAGTATTTCCCATATGAATGATGGGCCTGCACCTGCAACACAGCATTCAATTTTGTGTTTATTGGTGCTCAGAAGATCTAGATAAATTGAAAAGAGTTCAGAAGAGGTGAAGAAAAAAATGACTATTGGAATGAGAAATTTGATGGATGGACTGAAGACAGAAAGTGTTACCTCTGAGATTTCTGTCTAAGCAAAGCCCTTGAGGGAGAATTGGCTGGGGAAACTCTACCGATACCAGAAAGTTCTAAGCTTTGGATTGAACAAAGAATAAGGGCTTGGGGATAAATTAATGTTTAGTATTTTAGACATATATACCAAAGTAATGAGATATAATTATGGGTAAACACCTTATCTGTGAAAATTTTCAACTTGAAATTAATGAGCATCAAATTCTACTTAAAGAGTTGCCCAAAGAACCGCAGTGCCAGCATCCCCTAGAAATGCAGAATCTCAGGTCCCAATCCAGAACTTCTGAGTCCAGATGTACATTTTAACAAGACACTCAGATAGTTTGTCAGTGCACATTAAATCTTAAAAACATTGATAATATACCAAATAATAAGTTTTAGGCAGGGCTGGTTTAAATTTTGACTTTGCCACTTGTTAGCTATATGATCATGAATAAGTCACTTAACCTCTGCATACTTGAGATTCCTTATCTGTTGTATTCTAAAAGGAGTATAATAATATCAACTTCTGAGCATTGTATTGAAGATTATTGAAATATTGCATATACAACATTTACCAAAGTAGAGAAGGACCTATAAATTTTATCATATATAAATGGTATAATAGCTGACTGACTCTAAAGGAGGGAAAATGAAATGCAGGAGAAAAGAGGAAAGAAAGAGAAGAAGGAAAAGGGAAGAGTGTAGAATTAGTAAAATATTATGTTCTGGACAGCAGTAAGAACACTTTTCCATATTTCATTCATGAAATTCAGTCACCATACTCTGGGTGTATTGTTTGCTTTATCACTCAGCTCCTTTCTGCTCTCTATTTAGAATAGTTAAATATCCTCTTGCTCTTAGTCTGTGATTCAAATGTTCTCCCAATGTGTTGCAACTATAAGATCCCCTAAGAAGGAGTGACAAGAGACCTGCTTAAACTTTTGGAGTGGGGAAGTTGGGGAATCACTGTGTCCATTCCCCTCTCTGCATTCATGTTAACTGTAGCTCTGGGTAAGCTGACTATGCACACAATATAAGCGTCACGAGCTTTTTCTGCAAACTGCAAAGAAAAGATGCCTAATAGCTGTCAAAGACACAGATCACTGAAAATTCTGCAAGATGAAATTTCCAGTTTTGTTTGACATCTTGTTGTGGGGTTCAGAATTTGGCTGAAGGGTTAATAATGGTAGTATTAAATAAAAATTTATTCTGACACTTGTTAAAACAGAAGACTTCATTCAGGACTATTGGAATAGATGTCAAGACCATCACAAAAGAGGACAGAGACTGGGCTCAACTCGGAACACAGAAAAGACACCTGAGAATTTATAGCCAATGAGCAGAATGAGGAGGTTAGTGAACAAAAAGTTGCTAACAAGAGTTACCAAGATTAGAGGGATCTTGCTAAACCAATTTAGGATTCTTGCTGAATCCAGCATTGTCCTAGATGTCATCCCAAGAGTAAGGGATGAAGAATTTGATCAGATATTAAAGGTAGGGATCCTCTCCAAACTGACACACCAGGATTATTGCTAAAACTGAGTTATGCAGACTGAAGATAGGACCCAAGGATGAGATCTAGTTGAAAAGAGAGCTCAGAGGAGAAAGTCTTTGTCACTGGGAAGGGTCCAAAGTACACAAACATACAGACACACAGACACAGAGACACACAAACACATACACACACACACACACACACATATAGATTGTATGGACATTAAACTTACTGAACTGCCATCAGGCAAACTCTCTTTTCTAGGAATATCTTAGTCACAAATCTAAGTGAACAGAAAAAAGAATTTTGAAACTTTCTTTTTGTTGGAGAAATTGAAAGGGTCAAGCAAACAGTATACAGCATAATTTCAAGATCAAAGGAATGATTTGCTACTACTGGCATTAACCAAAAGAACACACAATGAAATAAATAAACAAACAAAATATCTTCATGGCTTAGAGAAGCTGGGGAAAAGGAGCATCTGGGGAGAAACAATATTGGGGGGTGAGAGAAAGAAAGAGAGAGAGAATTGAAAATTTCTTATAAAATTTAAAATGACGGAATGTATTTTTGTTACTCATATCTTTTTTCAGGGTTATCAACTTCAAAAATAGTAAAGAAGACAATATCACTCCCTGATTTGCTCTCATTTTGTAATACATTTCTGCTAACACCAAATAAATGACGTAAGTATTAATATGATATTAAGGTAATTGTTGTTAATACTTTTATGGGTACTTGTACCTCTAGCACTAGTAACTCTAGGGCAATGACTATTATCACGTGTCAGAGTACTATAAATTTTTATCAAAAAACTATAAATATTTTTAACAGCTATGAAACATACCTTTACAGATAAAAATATTTCTTTGTCACTAAAACAGTAAAATGTACTGCAAAGCACATTTTCACTCCATTTTTCTAATGACCATTTAGCTTGTATATAAAAATGGATGTTCTTTTTTTATTTCAAAGTATTATGAGGGTAGAAATATTTTTGGTTACATGGATCACTTTTGTATTGCTTAAGTCAGGGTTAAAAGTGTGCCTGTCCCTCAGAGAGAGGTCATTGTACTTGTTAGGAAGGTTTTCACTTATCCCTTCCTCCTCCTCCCTCCTACTCGATTTTCATTGAGTTTTACTTCCTTCTATGTACATGTGTGCTCATCAGTTAATTCTAATTTAATAATGAATACATGTGATAGAGGTGACATTTATTACTAATACTAAAGGTCTAATTTGACTTTGGCATATAAGAACCACCAGTGTCTTTAAACAATGAAAGAATGATATTTTTTTTTTTGACTAAATGATAATCTGCATGATCAGGAGATTCCTAAACAAGAAAATAAAGACAAAAAAGAAAATTGCAAGACACATTTTTGACACTATTGTGTCTCTTTTCATTGATGAACAAATACTTATTTTATATAAGAAAACAGGCATAATCACTGCTATACAGAGATCTTTGTGTATATCTCATAACATATACAGACACATCCAAATTGACAGCCACAGGGAAACAGCACCTTATTGCGGAAAAGACACAAAAGATCTGTGAGTCCCTATCCTGGATGCGGAACCTTGGGCAAGGATTTTAATAGTGTTACACTCAGTTTACTTTCCTTTAATAGAAAAAATTATAAACAAAACATATTTTACAAATTAGTTATAATGAAATAAAATACTTGAAAGATATTTTGAAGGTTATTTTAGTAAAGATATAGGAGGTTACTATTAAAATTAATTCTGTATAATTAGTTACTCAACAAGCAGGAAGGTATGGATTCTGTTTCTTTGCCAAAAACAATTTGACTCCAAGAAGAAAGTCTAAGATGATCACAATCACATCTACTTGAGCAAAATAATGAATAATTAACTAAAGTTTAATCTGATACATCAAAATAATAATGGTAAATAGAAATTAATTCAATGTTCAATAAAAGAATAATTAACATTCACTAAATCAATAAATGCATCATCTCTCTTATTGATAAACACACTGGAAAAAACTAGTACATCATTTAATTTTCATAGGTATACTTTCATATTATAATTTTTAAAATGGCAGAGACTCAGAAAGGAGAAAGTCAATGCTACTGGGAGGAAGAGCAGTCTAAGCTCCTAAATTTCCTTCCATCCCCGTCGGGTCTACCTTTGTCTCCTTTTCTCATTGTGGTTACTCATAAGATGACTCTGAACTTCAGCTTGCATAAATAGGTTTCATTTTGCTTCCTCCAAAGACCTTAGATTTTTACCAATTTGAAGAACTAATGATGGCACATCTGAAAGGGAAACCAGCACAAAATGGATAAGTCTATGAGCTCAAGATACCTCATCCATGGAGATCATGAAGAAACTTGTGGATGATAAAGACTTGGCAACATATATATTAAATCAAGAAAAATGTGCGTAGCTGGAGGCAGAAAACATTTGTGTGGCAATTTTCTGAGGTAGTTGTTGAATAGCCGTAATGACTTGATGGCAGAAGGCTAGGAGTTGAGGAAAATGGGAAAGAATATGAAATTTTCAGTGCTTATCCAAAATGTGCAGAGAAGGGAGTGTTCTGATTCTGCACAGGCTTTGGGATTGTTCTTCCCATTTTACCTTTAAGAATATATGACAATAGAGAAATGCAGACATTTTACTGAGTGCTTGGTTAGTCCTTTACACTTGTCAAATGACTTTCAAGAATATTGCCTCATGAGGTCCTCATCACTCCAATGCATAGTTGAGACTGTAATATTATTTCCATTTTCAGATTTAAAAAAATAAGATTCAAAAAGGTTAAATACCTTATCCAGAGTCTGACAAAGACAAAATGAGAACTGTAATCTATTGCCTGCCAAAATAAATTTACAGGGAACCATGTAGTGAAGAAAATAGTATGCCTACATTAAAATTTTAGCTACACATGAAGAATGTTTATTAAATAGTGGTCAACCTCACTTCATACAGTTTTGACCTTTAGGATAACTCTTTTCTTCTGTGTTCCTTACTATACTCCCAAGAGTAAGGTTAATTTGGAGGGTCAAGACCCAGGGCAATGTGGGGCCTTGTGCTCAATGTAGTTTTCTATTAGATAAAGGAAGTGGATGCAAGGCTTTGAGGCTATATTGCTTATCTTCTCTTAGGATCTGTTCTTCTTGCTTATCTTCTTTGACTCTCTCTTTCTCGACTAGCATATCTCACATAGTAAGAGAAGCCTAGATCATTTCTTGTTTGGGAGAAGCCAAGGCCTCCCTGGCTCTCTCCTCTTAGAAAGTTAAACAGAAAACTAAATGGGGACTTCCAGTGCATGGTGAGGTGAAAAAAGTGTCACTCTCATTCTTACAATGAAAAAGAGTCAGATGAACTTAAACTTTATGATTTTTTTTACTCATGAGAGAACTTGAGTTCACAGAACAAACAACGGCCCCAAATCTGAGAAGAGATTGCTACTTGCAAAGATAAAAAAAGTCAGAGCACATGCTTTCATGGGTCAGACATGATCAACAACCAGACGCCTGTGAGATGAATTGGTGAAGGCCAAGTCTAGGCTGGTGGGACAGTGTGAAGCCCAGCTAAGAGAAATTGGGGGAGATGGTGCTCTCTTGCAGTCTTTCTTCCATGAACCCCAACAGATATAGAAACGTTATGAAAAGCCTTAGAAACATGTCATTCTGTTGAGGAAGAACAGCCATGAGAGAGGAAGAAACTTTCACCATTAGGGCACTGGAGAACACTCAGATCACCTTGAAGAAGGAAACAGGGATTAAAATATGTACCCCTCAGCAAGAAGCAGGATGATGCCCCAGGGTCACAACTGTGAGAAGGGAGGTGGAGAGAAGGGAGAAGACTACACCTCTGAGACCCAGGATTCAGTGTCTGCTTAATATTGAGGATTAATGAGAACAGCAGAGAATTCTGACATGCCTTCTACCAGCAAACTAAACCACTTTTACAAGGAACAACAGCATATTGCAGAGAGAGAACAGATGTGGAACATGGGCATGGTGAAAGAACTTTCCAAAGGAAAAGCTTCAAGAGGGGACTTAAAGCATAGCACACTGATGAGACTTTACTCTAGCATATAAATTCCCATGCCAAACACAAGGTGTGACTGCAGGAATTCGAAGCCCATGGTACACTGAGTGTAACCATAGTAGCAGCATGCCTCAAACACACTCCAACAGCTAACTAGATTAAGTCAAATAGAAACCGTACAAAGTATGTTTTCGCATCATAATGGAATATAGAAATCAATAACAGAAAGGTTTTGGAAAATCTCCAAATATTTGAAAATTGAACAACACAATTCTAAGTAGTTCATGAATCAAAGAAGAAATCTCAAGGGAAATTAA
Source organism: Lepilemur ruficaudatus (assembly GCA_963574885.1). Classification (NCBI taxonomy): domain Eukaryota; kingdom Metazoa; phylum Chordata; class Mammalia; order Primates; family Lepilemuridae; genus Lepilemur; species Lepilemur ruficaudatus. Next base: position 28,296 of record CAUYRT010004743.1, on the reverse strand, counting down.
AAAATAATTTGAAATGAATGAATATAAAAATTCAATAAATCAAAATTTGTGGTTTGCAGCAAAAATAGTGTTTAGAGGGAAATTTATAGCATTAAATGTTTATATTGGAAAGCAGAGAGGTCTGAAAGCAGTAATCTAAGTTTCTACCTTAAAAAACTAGAGGGAGAAGAGAAAACTAAACCTGAGTCAAGCAGAGAAAAGAAAATAATAAAGATAAGAGCAGAAATCAATGAATTTGAAAAGAGAAAACTAATAAGTGAGTTAGTAAAACCAAAAATTTATTTTTTAAAAGATAAATAAAATTGATAAATTTCTGGACAGATTAACTGGGGGGGCGGCAAAAGCAAAGAAAATGTAACCTACCAATGTCAGGAATGATAAGGGGAGATCACTACTGACTCCATAGATATTATCAGATAATGTGGGAATACATTTTATGCCCATAATTCTAAAATTTAGATAAAATGGACCAATTCCTCAGAAGACACAGACTATCAAAACTTAAGAAGAAATATATAACTGTAATAGTTCTGTATCTATTTAAAAAATTGTATTCATTGTTAAATCCTCTCCAAAAAAATAAACTTCAAGCCCAAGTTATTTTATGAGTGAGTTCCACTGAATGTATAAGAAAGAAATATTATGTTGTTACAAAATCCGCCCAGGAAATAGAAGAAAATACATTTCCTTGCTCACTTTTATGTGGCCAACATTATTCTAATGCCAAAAACAGATAAATTTTTTTTTAACGTTTACTTCCAACTTTTTACTTTGAAAAATTTTAAACTTACAAAGATTTTAAAGACTAGTACCATGAGCACATACATATATTCTTTACCTAGATTTACCAATTGTTAACATTTTGTCACTATTTACTTTTTTTTTTACTAATATAAACATACACACTTATTTTTGCTGAACCGTCTGAGAGTTACTTGCCAACATCCTGAGACTTAAACCCTGAATACTTAAGCATCACTTAAGAACAATGAGGAATGAGGAATGATTCCTCATTGAATCGTTCCTCGATGATCACAATGAGGAACTTTAAGATTAAGACAATGCTATTATCGCAAATAGTCCGTACTCGAATTTCCCTAAGTGTCTCAATAGTGTACTTTATACTTTATTTTTTTAACAAGGAATCACCCATTGAATTTCATTGTCACATCTCTGTATTCTTCTTTAGTCTAGAATGGTTTCCAGACTTTTCCTTTTTTAATCTTTCATGATATTAAAATTTTTGAATAATCCAGGCCAGTTGTTTTGCAGAATATGGATTTGTCTGATAATTTCTTCATGCTTAGATTCAATTTAAATAATTTTGGCAATGGTACCACAGAGCTGTTCTGCCATTCTCAGTGCATTTCATTTGAAGGTACATGATTTCAGAATGTTCCATTACATGTGATCTTCAGTTAAATCACTTGGTAAAGTAGTATCTACTAGATTTATCAATTATCTTTTCCCTTTGTAATTATCATGTAATCTGTTGGATGATATATATGAACATATCTTTTTCACCAACATTCTTTCACCTACTGATTTTTCACAACCATTGAATTTTCTTTCATTTTCCTTTTTTTTTTAATTTCAGAGTATTACAGGGGTACAAGAAATTTGGTTATGTAAATTGCCTTCACACCACCTGAGTCAGAGCTACAAATGTGCTCATGTACCCTCATGTACAGTGCACACTGTACCCCTTAAGTGTGAATTTACTCATCCCCTCCTTTCTTCTCCCACCTGCCAGACACCCATTGAATGTTATTTCCATGTGTGGACATAGGTGTTGATTGATTAGTACTAATTTAATGGTGAGTACATGTAGTATTTGTTTTTCCATTCTTGTGAAGAATGGCTCCAGCACCATCCAGGATAATCCAAGATAAGAGGTAGTTTACCATTTTTTATGGCTAAGTAGTACTCCATGGCATACATATACCACATTTTGTTAATCCACTAATATATTGATGGGCATTTCAGTTGTTTCCACATCTTTACAATTGTGAATTGTGGTGCTTTAAACATTCTAGTGCAGATGTCTTTTTTTATAAGATGTCTTTTTTTTTCTTTTGGTAAATACCCATTAGTGGGATTGCTGAATCAAATGGTAATTTTACTTTTAGTTCTTTGAGGTATCGCCATACTGCTTTCCATAGGCTTTGTATTACTTTGCAATCCCACCATCAGTGTATGAGTGTTCCTATCTCTCTGCATCCATGACAACATTTGTCATTTTCAGATTTTTTTATAAAAGGCATTCTCTCTGGAATTAAGTGGTATCTCATTGTGGTTTTGTTTTGCATTTCCCTGATGATTAGACATGTTGAGCATTTTTCATGTTTGTTGGCCATTAGTCTATCTTCTTTTGAAAAGTTTCTGTTCATGTTCTTTGCCCACTTTTTAATGGGATTGTTTGATTTTTGTAGCTGATTTTCCTGAGTTCTATATAGATTCTAGTTATCAGCCCTGTATCAGGTGTATAACATGCAACTATTTTCTTCCATTCTGTAGGTCGTCTGTTTGCTCTTGTGGTTGTTTCCTTGGCTATGCAGAAGCCTTTTAATTTGGTAAAAATTTTATAAGAAAAGTAATAAAAAATTTCTCATCAACATAGACACAAGAATTCTCAACCAAATGTTAACTATTATAATTGAATATAGCACTATATAAAAAGGATAATCATCTTAATCAAGTGGGGCTCATCCCAGGAATGCAAAACTATTTCAACATCTGAAAATTAATCAATGTAATTCACCAAATTAACAGAAAAGAAAAATCCATTATCATGTTATCGATGAAGAAAAAACTGTTCAGCAAAATTTAATATCGATTCACAATTTAAAAAAAAAACTCTCAGCAAACATGGAATAGAAAAGAATATCTATACATGAATAAAGAGCTTCAAAAAAATTAAAAACCATACATCTAATATAATACTTAATGGAGGAAGATTGAATACTTTTGCTCTAAAATCAAGAGCAAGGTAAAAATGTCCTCTCTCACCACTTTCATACAAAGCGTACTACAAGTACTAGCCAGTGCAATAAGAAAAGAGAAAGAAAGGGAAGGAAAAAATGTCTCTGTTAACAGATGACCAGACTTTCTATACAGAGAATTTTAAAGAATATACAAAAACCTTCTAAGAACTAATAAATAAATTTATCAGTCACAGAATGCAAGGATGCTACATGTTATGGTGCAGAGTGTGAGAAAAGACCACCTAAAGACTGAAACTGAGCCAAATTATGAGTTTTTAATAGCTGGGCCAGCGACCACCCTCTGCACCACTGTAGGCAGTTACAGAGAACAGCCCCAAGCCAAAAGAAGCAGGCTTTTTTAAAGGCAAAAACTACATCTGGGAAAGTTATCTGGTTGAACAAGCAGGGCTACAGAAGCTAAAGGCAGCATTAATCTCAGTCAAAAATATATTCTACATCCTATTCATTCTATTGTCTAAACCAGAGTACATGTTACTCCCTGTTATTCGGGTACATAAGGGACCCTTGGGTGTTTTAATGCTCCAGGGCATCTCGGCTCTCTGGTCTAGCCATCATTTTATCTTGTTGACAATTGTGTGAACGTACCTCCCTCCCCCTTTCCCTTTTATTCTATGCTTAAGCATACTAACAGAAGCAAGATAGCAGGTTATTTTCTGTGGACCTTAACACTATATAATAATCAATCATAGTTCTATATACTTGTGATGAACAATTAGAATTTGAAATTTTAAACAATTATAACACCAAAATTATAAAACATATATAAACATAGAAATATCACAGAATATATAAAAGACCTGTATGCTTAGAAGTACAAAACATTGATAAAAAATGGAAAAAAGATAAATAATTGGAAAGATATAATGCATTCATGATTGGAAAATTTAATATTGCTAAGGTTTCAATTTTTCTCAATTTGATCTGTAGAGTTAATACAATCCTAGTCAAAATCTCAGCAATATTTTTTGTATGTGTTCACAAACTTATCTAAAATTTGTGTGAAAAGACAAAGGAAAAATAATTTTGAAGCAGAAGTACAAAGTTGAAAGATTCACACTACCCGTTTTCCAGATTTATTATAATACTAAGTATTCATAATACTGTAGTATCAATGAAAGGATAGACACTGAAGCCTTAGAATAGACATCACAAAAAAGCTTTATTAATGAGGAGAGAAAGAACAAAATTTTCTTCCATTAAGTGTGATTTATAGACCCTGAGCTATATCTTAATCATTTTCTGATTCTAGGCTCCATCCTCCAAAATTTTTAGTAGCTTCTTTCTATCTCTATGTATTTATGTCTGTCGTCATCCCTGGACACTCAGCTCTTTGAATCAGTAACTGCATCTTATTCACTTTGGTTCCACTATAACCCTAGGACAGTGATTTGCAAATAACAGACACGTAGTAAGTAATTATTACTTGGTTTGATTAGATTTTCCTTGCATGCCTGAGCTCTTTTCTATTCAGGAAATTGCTAACCCTAACCATTTGTTTCTTCTCTTCTTTAGCTTCTTCCAAGCATCTTTGCTCAATCAATATTTTGATGTTTTAGTGATCATTTACTAATTTGGGATATGGGAGATGGGAGATGCAAAATCCCTCCAAGATAAGGTCTAATGGATGAAACAGAACTTTGGTACAGAACAAATCAGAAACTTAATTTCATTTTGAGTTGGTGGAAGCTTTCAGTTTATAACCTCTGGCTCACCTCCTCCTCAGATTTCTGCAGAGAAATCCTGAGCCTGTCCTTTATCTCTTCTGAAGAGGTCTTTTTCTTTGGCTACAGGTAGGATTTTTGACCAAGAGTGAGATATTTTTGTACTTCTCTCTCTATTGTCTACTGTGAACTTCCACAGGGAATTCTTAGCAAACTCTACCAACTGATCTCACAAAGCTAAGCAGGGTTGGGGCCTGATTAGTACTTGAATAGAAGATGATCAATCAATTCTTTTGATTTGAATAGTCTATGGAGGTATTTCTCTCTTTATATTTATTTATTTTTCATCCTTTGTGAGGAATCTAGGTGATCAGATTTCAGTTCTATAGCTAAACCAGTTGTCATCAGGCAGACTTTCAAGAGATGTACAGCACAATTCCAGCTGCTTCAAGGCTGTGGAGAACTAGAGGTTCCAGCTAACCAAACATCTGAGAGTATCAGAGAGAGACTGTCAAAGGCAGCAGCAGTCACTGTGCAGATGGTAATTTTTGTCTGTCTGTCTTTTTGCTTGTTTATACCTTGTAGAGTTGACCCCTATGGTTCTCCTTTTAAGCTAAGTTTACTCATTGACATTGAAGACACAAGATGAATCAGGAAGAAATAAATAGAAGACACTAAATTTGAGGAGAAAAAGAAGCTTATGTGCAGTGCTAGCAAATCTCCCAACATGATCACATGTTTTTTCAAATCCTATTTTAGATTGAAGATGAGTAGGGTAGACTAGATAAAGATGTAAGAATGGTCTTAAATCAAAGAAAATAAAAGTTGTTTGTCCCAGAGGTTACCATCCTGAGGTCACTTTTTACTATATATACAAGTGGAGAATGGCTATATACAAGTGGAGAATTCCTGCGTAGGGAAAGTAGAATAAAAGCAGATAGGATTTGATTCTGTGTAGATCCATGGATTCTTAGTTTGCTCTTCCATCTCAGCATGAGGCAAAACAATACTTCTTTGGAGAATTATTTTTATTTTCCCCCTTCAGGTAGACCTGTGTATACAAGAACATGTTCGGTTCCTCTCAGGGTTAATGCCACTATTTTACAAATTTCCAGAGAATATAAAACTAAATCCAACACATTATTAGTGTTTCTGAGAAGCAAAAGACCACTAAGTTTTACAAACCAGACAAGTGAAAATGACCCTCTCAAAGGGTTGGTGTGCTCACTCTAGCAGTTTCCAGCTGATTGCTTAACAATAGAAGACCACAGAGGAACCTGCTAGAAATAGGTTTCTGACTTACCTACATGGCCAAATTACCACCAAATATGAATATATCCCAGGAAGGCAACATTTTATCAAGAAAAATATTCTATCAATAACTCATCATTGGGTTCATGTTACTGAGTTTTACCAATTTATCAAATTAGCATAGACAGCGTTCAGAAATTAAAAGACAGTTTTATTGTCTATGGTGGTAGCAGAGGGCAATGTTAACCAACGAAACAATCAAAATCACCTGACCCACCCATCCTGAACAGTATTCTGGAGATGTGAAACTTCTTATTTTACCACATTCCACACAGGAATGATGAAAGTAAAATCTATTTGTTTGAAAAATAGTTTGTAAGGACAGCACAGAAAAAAACCAAGAAAGGAAATTTTTCAGATTATTTTCTCACCTTCAAGAGATTGCTGCAGATGTCTCAAAAGTCTCAGGACATCTGCTGTTCATCAGTTCTGAGAAATACATGGTGTCACTATAAAGGCGAGGCATAAGTCTTACCTTTACAACTTCTTTTTTTTTTCTGCTTTGCCTCTACAACTTAGAATCTACAAGGAATGAATTATTCTAGGAAGCTTTTATTTTGTGGTAGTAGAGATGGACTCCCTTAATTCAAGGCATCAAAGATGAAGAAATCCATGATCTATAACAAACAAAAGAAATAGCAGAAGATAATCTATTTTTGTTAACTGTCTACATTATCTGGGTTTTTTTGGTCTTTAAATCTGATATTTGTTTCCTTAAAACAAATTAAGCACTTGGCAATTAACTTGGGCTGCATAAGCATTCATTAAAAGAAACAATTTAAGGAACCAAAAATTGTTTGTTAAATCAATCTTTCATGTATTATTTGTCTTAGGCTTTTAGCAAAACTGTTTAGGATGGCTCTTTAAAATGATTCCATCTTTGGAATTTCTTAATACTCAGATAGGAAAAGATTTTTGACTAGTAGATATTTTAATTAGAAACAATTAAATTCACAGATCCTGAAAAACCATATATGTAGATTTATATAGGCAATGGCCTGTGTACCTAACTCCAAAACTTAAAATATTATAAAGGGACATTAAAAAAATCTGAGTCCAAGAAAGTTAAGTTTAACTTATAAATCAACACAGGATTGACACAAGGGATATAAAAGTAAAAGGATAAATCTTTGCCTTTTCTTTTCATGACTTAAGTAAAATAATAATAAGAAGAAAAGAAATAATTCTATGTGTTGATATGTAACTATAATTGTAAATGTGTTCCTCCAGTTGTTTAAATCACCAATTATGAATCAGTTCTTTTGTTTTCCTTGTCCCTATGGGATATATCAGGTCAAATGTCAGATCTGGTCTGAAAATGGCCTCTTAAAATCCTGTCTTCTCCTTCCTCCAAGAGCAGGTGCATGAAATAAACCAGCAGGCGCTCAAAGTTGAAATTACATTTGTGTGTCCTAAATCATGACATTCAGTCTTGAAGAGAAAGAAGAAAGCACAGATGTCTTTTCACCAAAGGACCCATCTCTGTGGGAAAAAAGGGGGGGTAGGGAACAGGAAATCTCAGAGACACAACACATTCCTGTTTGCTCCAACTGAGCACTTCCACAGACCCCCTTTGTATGGGGCAGAATGGAGGCCAGACTCTCACACGTGTCCAGGCGAGGATCAGTGCTGCAGATTCTCAGCAGTTTGCTGTGTTCACCCTGCTGTCCTTTAGTGATTAAAATATTAAACATCATTTTACATTTGATCATTATGAATCTCACTTCCTGCGTAAGTGGAAAAAAGTTTTAGGCTATTGAGAAGGAGTAGGAAACTCTCCTGAAACATGCACATGGGCCACTCTGGGACCATCTCTTTGCATAGTGTACCTGATCAAATACATACTGATTTTCAATTCTTGTGTGTCCTCAACTAAGCACAGAAACTTTTTAATGAACATTTGAACAACTTTTAAAGAAAGCCATTCAGAGATCTAGAAATGCAATTTGAACATTAAGATTAAATTGTGTCTGCATTGTATACCTGCATTTTGTTTCATCTGCAAATGTAAAATCTAGGCAGTTTCCTAATTGTGCTGCTGGTATATGTTTCATTTTAGTTTTTTATGTTTCAACCATATTTTTAGCATATTGTAAAATACAAAAAAACAAAATTAAAATAAAATTCACATACATTCATAGTTTTTAAATATATAATCTAAAAGGGAAAGCCCTCTCCCCACCTCAGTCCCATCCCCCAAGGCTATAATTGTTGACATTTGGTTTTGAGCTTTCCAGTGTTTTTATTTCTTGCATATAAGGATACGCGTGTGCATGTATGTATATGTACATACTAATAGACATATTCATGTTCAATCATACTTTACATAATTTTACCACATTTTCCCTGGAACTTGTGCTTTAAATTATTTATTAAAATATCCTAAAAATATTTTCATAATCCAAGCTCCTACACAGGGTACCAAGGTTTAAGCTAATCTTTTAACAACTGCTTACAGATTTGAACTCCTAATTATTTACTTCAGTGCTTTAGACTCATAGCTTTTTGTTTCTAGGATTTGAAAAAGTAAAAAAAGATTTGGCTACAGAATCACATACACATTCTATACATAGCATTAGAGAATCAAAACAGCCTGATTATGGCTTAAAGGTCAATGGGTTTGCTGAATGACAGTATCTGCTCAATCCCTACATAAACCTCTATTTATATAACTGATTCAAGTATAAACCACACTTTGCTATTTTGTGTGATTTCCATGAAAATTTTCATAAGGAATTATGTTTAAATACCATTCTAAGAAGGGAGATACCCTTTAAATGATCCAATATCTTCTCAACTAAACCTCATCAAGCAGATACTTAGAGGTCATGATATCGAAATTTCATTCAGTGACTTCTTATGATTTTTTTGAAACTTAAAAAAAAAAAGAAAACCCCAACCATTTGTAAAAGAAAAAAAATACTGTTTGTTTTTCTTAATTTAAAAAAAAAAACCCTCTGGTACCTTTATGCAATGTACTATTATTCAATATAGAAAAGAAATGAGCCATCAAGCCATAAAAATGCATATTGCTAAGTGAAAGAAGCCAGTCTGAAAAGACTATATACTATATGAGTTGAACAGATGGGATTTTTAAGGCAGTGAAATTGTCTGTATGGTACCATGATGGTGGGTACAGAACATTATGCATTTGTCAAAACCCATAGAATGTACAACACAAAGAGTGAAACCTTAGGTAAACTATGGACTTCAATTAATAACAATCTACCAGTATTGGTTCTTCTATTGTAGCAAATGCACTATAGTAATGCAAGATATTAACATTTTTTGCTCAAGAGTTCTGTAAACCTAAAACTGCTCTGAAAAGTAAAATCTATTAATTTAATAAATGAAAGAAAAAAAAACAGCTGGTAGGTGAAGTGCTGCATTCCCCCAAGCATACTATTTACTACCATTTGTGGTAAATAAATTCATACCCATATTTAGAATTCTCCAATTGAATGTACTGATGATCTGTTTTCTATAATAATTTATTAAGTAACTTCCTTTTGTATTCTCTTTTGAAAAAAGGAAAAGGACCAGGAAAATTGTGCCTGAACCAACTCACAAAATGGGCCAAAGTTTGGGAAGATATAAAGGGAAAGGAGCAAGTATTAATTTGTGCCTGAGGTTAAATGACTTGGGTTGAATTAAGACTGTTTCTCACTTCAGGATCTTCAGGCTTGTTAGCATCAGCTTTGTGCCATTTATAATACTGACATTCAACCAGATTGTTCAGTTTAAACTCTGCTAGTTGCAGCCAAAACACTTCAGTCAGACAGCATATTGGTAATCTCTTTACCTCTCAAGGATTAGTGCTGAAATCTGGATTGTAATGACTACGCTAGGGCATGTTTGAACTGGTGTCAGGAAAACAGATCCGGATTCCTACATACACCTTTATATAAATAAACATCACAGTAGATGTGAGCCAGGGGTAAAATATTGGGAGATGAAGTGCACACAGTTTGCATTTCAATTTAAGAGAGCTGCCAAGCTGGGGATTGAGTCTATGCAGCACTGAGATGTATGTTCAGGAAAATGTCCCTGGCTGTAAACCATGTAAGAATAATGAAGAGAATCTTCCCATAGATTCTGGCACATGGCGGAGCTTAAAAAGAAACAGTTGATTTTAAAAATACATTTTTTTCATTTACACAGCTTTTATATAATAATGTGCTATATTCCAGAGGTTTTCTTCTTCATAATATTACCCTTTGTGCAATTTCTTAGCTGGGTGAACAAAAGAGACAAAATATATTTTCAATTAATGAAAAAAATGTTGCTACTTAATTTTTGCTGAAAATCAAAATTTAATTGTATTAATAGAGTATTTTGCCCTCTTGTCTGAGTTTATTTTAAATTACAAAATATCGAAGCAGGGAAACAATCTAAATGTCCACTGATGGATGAATGGATAAAGAAGTGTGGTGTATACATCCAATGGAAAATGTTTAGCTTCGAGAAAAGAAGGAAATCCTGCAATATGCACCAACATGGATGAACCTTGAGAACATTATGCTAAGTGAAATAAGCCTGTCACAGATGGACAAATACTGCATGATTCCACTTACATGAGGTACACAGAATAAATAGTCAAACACATAGAAGTAAAATGTAGAGCTGGTTACCAGGGGCTGAAAGGAAGGCGTAATGGGGAGTTATTGTTCAATAGATATGAAGTTTCAGTTATGGAAGAGGAGTTAGTTCTAGAGATCTGCTGTACAGTATAGTGCCTATCGTCAACAACAAACAACAGTGTTACACACTATAGTCAACAACACACAACAATATTATACACTTAAAAATTTGTTAGGAAGGTATATTTCATGTTAAGTGTTCTTACCACAATAAAATAATATTTTTAAATGTAAGTACAAAATGGCTTTGCAAACAGACTTGTGCTGCCTCAGCACTTGGGACATGTACCTCTGGGGGATTAAAATAGTGATGCTGTCCACATTCCCAGCAACCAACATGACTGGATATTGTCTTAATTACAATAGCCATGATTGCTAAGTTTCTGTCCATGAACTTGGAGAACCTTCATTGAGTTGTAATTTTAGGATAGCTATATTTGTTTCAAAAAATCCCAGAATCAGTGCAGAGAGAGTGCTATATTTTAAATGTGTCCCCCAAAATTCATCTGTTGGAAACTTAATCCCCAAAGTGACAGCGTTGGGATGTGGGGCCTAATGGGAGGTGCTTAGGTCATGAAGGCAGAGGCCGTGTGAAGAGATTATGCCATTATAAAAAGGACTCTTGGGAATGGCTTTGCTCTCTTGCTCTCTTTGCCCTTCCGCCTTTCACCATGTGATGACACAGCAAGAAGGCTCTTACCAGATGCTGGCACCTGGATATTAGAATTCTCAACCTCCAGAGCTGTGAGCCAATAAATTTCTATTTATTTTAAATTGCCCAGTGTCATGTATTCTGTTACAGAAACATAAAACAGACTAAGATAAGTAGGTACTATGGAAAAATATTAGACCCAATGTACAGCATTCATACTTATCCACAGTTTTGCCTTCTGCAGTTTCAGTTACCCTGAGTAGCCTGAAGAAATCTCACACTGTCCTGCTCTGCCTCACCTGGAACATGAATCATCACTTTGTCTAGCGTATCCACAATGTATATGCTATCCAGCTATTATTCGCTTGGTAGCCATCTCAGTTATCAGATCAAAAACACATAGTATATATAGGGTCCAGTACTGTCTGTGCTTTCAGATATCCACTTCAGATCTTGGAACATATCCCCCCCAAAATAAGGGAGGTCTACTGCATTCTGTGACAATCATATTCAAAAAGGTTAGCATACACTTTAAGGGGCACTCAGATTTTATTCAATCATAACCAATGGACATTTAATTCTTTTGTATACTTCAATAAAATTAGTTAAAAAAAATTCTACTCTTAAAAAGAAAATCTCAGACCCAGTGTTGGTACAGACTTTTGAGATTAGTCTTCATCTCACCAATTCTCTTTAAAACAGAATTTCTCGTCTTTAGCATTATTGACATTTTGACCTGGATAACTCTATATTTTGGGACGCTATCCTGTACATTGGAGGATGGGTAGCAGCATCCCTGGCCTCTACCTACCTGATGGCAGTGGCATTCTGTATCAGTGTGATAATGAAAAATGTCTCCAGACATCTCAGAATTTCCCCTGGGGGGCAAAATCACCTGGGATGAGAACTGCTGCTCTAAACCTTCCCTGAGAATTTTCCTCCAGAATCTGTTTGAACGTATCTAGTGATAGGAAAACTGCTATTAAGTGAAGCTTCCAATTAAACATTTATAACTTTGAGCTGCACTCAAATCAAGATGACTGCCACGTCATTGGATCACTGCCCTTCTTTAGTCAACACCCTTTACTTCCATCTAAATAGAAATCACTCATCTTTCAAGACTCAGATCAAAGGTAAGATCTTCACAAAGCTTTCCCTGACCTCTCCTCAAATGTAAAAGTGACTCTTCTCTCCTGAGTATCTCCCCTGAATGCCATTCCTCCTTTCTTCCTTCCTTCCACTTACTAAAAATAAAATCAATAAACTCCTGCTATGTGCCAGGCACTCTTCTAAGTTCTGGAGCTAAAGTGCTAAACAAAACACACCCAAAAAATGTCTCCCTCATGGAGTTTATATTGAAGGGAGAAAGTGACAATTATTAAGATAGCAATAAATTATAAGAAAAAGAATAAAATGGAAAGTGGAAGGATTGGAATTTTATAAGGACTCATCAAGGCCTCACTGAGCAGGTGCTTTTTGAGAAAAACAGGAAAGAGGGGAGGGGTGAGTCACACGGTGACATGATGGAAAAGTATGCCAGACTGAAGGAACAGCAGATGTAACTGGAAGACTTCATTATACTGCATTCTTTATCTGTCCTTCTCACCTCTTAGTATATAAGGACAAGCAAAGCTGTTTGTTTTGATTATTCACACAGTGCCTGGTATCTGCTGAGAAACTTTGCAAATTGCCACTTAGAACACAGGCTTGTCTAATGTGGACTGTTTATTTTTTGTAGCAAGAGACTTACAACTTCTGTGAAAAATTCTCAGCCTTTTCGTCTGTGACTACACAGCGTACACCCTACAGATGAGCAATCTTTCTGAGGTGATGAACTCTCATGTGTGCTCACCACAGAATACTATTAATATTTCCTCCCTGAGGCTGGCTTTCCTTTCTCTCTGCATGAACCTGTGAGAGACTCTCTCTCTCTCTCTCTGATTTCAGTGTTCTGTCTTGTGTGTCACCGTTTTCCATCTGCCCATCCCATAGCAATGAGAGCAAAGTGGTTTTCTGTGCCTGTGTCAGAGACAGGAAGTTCCTGGCTGATGACTGAGACAGAGGCAGTAGCTCCAATATCCATCCGTGCAACACAATATTCATCCTTCCTGCTGCAGCAACCCAGGGGTTGGTATGCCCAGTGAGTTAGGATCCCAGCAAGAAAGTGATGCAACGTTCAATCTGGAATAATTTGCAAGGACTTAAGTAAAAAAAAAAAATTGCAAATATGTGGATTAGAGAATAAGGGAATCACAAATAGGAGTGTAGTACTAAAGGACTAGTAACATTAAACAAGGTAGGCATGAAGGTGCAACAAGGGAGAGTAGTGTAGTCACTGTGATCTGGAGAGAGTTGGCTGACAGAAGCTGCAGCCTTTGGTAACACAGCCAGCCACGGCAATGACTTACAGGGAAGAAGCAGGAGAATATACACTCCCATCTTACTCTTCATCCCTCCCTTTCACCTTCTTATGCTCCAAGGCAAGGGAGCCTGTTGATGCAGCCCAGCAGTACAAAGGATGGACTAGGAGTAACAAATGGAAGATGTTCAATGCATATTGTGACAGCATTGCACCCCTATTATCATTTGGTTGATATTGACATCTTACAGATGGATTTTCCCAACCCAAAATACACATATACTCATAAGCTATCAAAGCTAGCTAGGACCTTAGTAGCCATTTAATCAGAAACATTATCCAGTATATAAAGAAAGGAAATGCTTGCTTATTGCACAGCAACAGATCTGGGACAAGAAACCAGACCTCCTAACCTGCAGCCCCGAGTAAAATACTCTCATTTAGAAGAAAATAGAAATCTAAATTGACAGTAAAATTTAGGCTTCTTGCAATATGTGATGAGTGTGCATGTCTCCATCTCTACATATACACATATATATAAAACTATATAGGGGTAAATATATAGATATGAATATTTATAAAAGCTAGAATGGTAAGAAACCATAGATGACATGCTTCATAAATGCACAGACAGAACTTCAGAAGTTCAGTCCAGTTTCATTTAATTGACCATGGGTGTTGAACTTGAAGATTTCATAGAAGTGATTTGTTCAATTGAATATCTTTATACTTCAAATTCATGCTTTTAATAATTCCCTCTCTTTTATAACATTTAAACCATTATTATTATCACACCTTTATTTCTATCTCAATCTCAGAAAGATTTAATTTGTATATAATGTGCATATAACCTTTAGTAGTCCGACAAACAAGCACAGCTATACTAAGGTCTTATGTATTTGCTACCATTGGAGAACAATTATTGCCATGTAAATACTTTTTTAGATAACTTAAAAATTGCCAAACCGAACAACACATTTTTATAAGTTTAAGTCCTTGGGGAAGTGGAAATATTTATGAACTATGTTACAAATTACCTTGCCTACTTACATTAAAATACACTTTAAATAATATAACTTTTTCTTGGTAACACACAGTTGTTATTATAAATATCAGTTATTATACTAAGCTATATCTGATTCCCCTCAAAGTAGAAGGGGAGGGGCTATTTACCTCTACAGGAAATATCCCAAGGTATTGTGCTTTCTAAATTCTTGTATCTATTTTTTGGGGGGGAAGAATTTTAGCCTCCTTAATCACTGTCAGGCTGTGGGCTGTCAAGTCTTTTTGTTAGGCTACCTGATTCTTATGTCATCTGCTTTACAAATCAATTTACCCAATCCAGTAATACATATACTCAGTCAATAATGTTTATTGAATGTCTTCTAAGGAGACTTCCAGGAAACAGATTCAGTAAATACAAGTGAGCTTTCTAAGAAAATTGTCCAAAGATAAAATAAATTAACTCAAAATACTGTAAATTTCTCATCATTAAGTATGTTTAACTATATGTTGGATGAGCATATGAAAAGATGCCAGAGAAGCGACTGTAGGTTCATAAAAATGTGGTATTAGAAAGTCGAATTTGTGATACTTTACAAACACAAGATGCTTTAATTATAACTGTTACCAGATCCATTCTTTCTTACTGCCATACACTTAGCTCCCTTTTTTTTTTTTTTTGGTTTTGGTGTGGTTTTTTTTTCTCTTTATTGAAGTATACTTTACATATCATGCCTTTACTCCATTTTAAGTGTACAGTTAAATGATTTTCAGTGAATTTACCGAGGTGTATAGTTAATCACATGAATCAGTTTTAGAGGTCTCCCCTATTGAGACCCCTAATTCTGCTCCCCAACTACTTTTCAAGCATGTGCCACCCCTCCACAGTGCCCACCACATCGCTCACACTTAGCTCACTTTATTTGAAGTTAACAATTCCTGAAACAGAACCTTGAAATTGCTTAATTCTTGGTTTTCAGCTATTTCAAGGAGGAATGGTTTACAGGTAAACCCTGTGTTCAGAAGAAAAATGATAATTTATGTTATTTCTTTAAGAAATGCTTAAAATTCCTTTACTTTGCTAATAATTCTTAATTAGCTTACTCAATATTCAATACTATGAAAAAGAATCAGGAGTAATGTGTTTCTGTTTAACTCAAATGTAATGCGAATTCTCCCCAAAAGTCCTCCAATTAGCCTTCCATAAAGTTTTGATTATCTACAAGAATGTAATGAATTTCCATTTTCTCTGCTTGTTGTAAGATGCAACTTTTTCTCCCCCAAATTTCCTTATTCAATAGTTTCCTGAAGTTCATAGATATGTGACTATCACATCACTAAGAGTGAGAATAAGACATCATGTGAAATTGGAGTTCAACTTAGTATAGGAAACGATGCCACCATGCATTGGACTCAGAGTAGGTTCATGTATTTCACAAATAAATGTGGAGTAACTATCATGCCTCGGGAACTCAGCACAGGAGATTCATCTATGAACAAAACAAACAAAAATAAACAAGATAAATATTTTTAAATTGAGCATGTGTGATACAGTAATAAGTGCTGGGGAAAAACATAAAGCAGATAGCAGGGTGGGGCAGGGGTGTGCTAAAATTTTAGTTAAGCTGTCCAGCAAAGGGCTCACCGAAAAAGTAACTTTTGAGTAAAAACTTGATTAAAGGAAGAAGTTAGCCCTGTGGATTTCTGGGAGAAGAGCATTTGGGGCACAGTGAAGATATGAGTGAGGCCCCTGAGGCAGGCCTGTCTGGTGTATTTGGGAATGAGCAAGGACGCTAGTGTGGCTGGGCACACAGAGTAAAGGAGCAACTTAGGACGTGCAGCCAGTCATGGAAGTCTTCGTGGGTCACAGTAAGAACATCTGCTTTTCCTCGGAGTGAGATAGGAAATATTGAGGACTTTTGCATTGAGGAATGGCATAATCCGGTTTATGTTTTCACAGCGTCACTCTGGCTGCTCTGTTGAGAACAGGGTGAAAGAGGCTGAGACGGAAGGAGGAATACCAGTTGTTGGATACGGTGACAACTCCGGGTCAGGACGATGGTACTTGGGCCAGGGATGGCAATGGAGTGTTGAGAAGTGGCTGGAATATTCCAGACATATTCTGAAGACACTGATGACAGATCCAATGTGAAAGATGAATGCTAGAGAGAATTCAAGGGTGACACCCAAATTAACTGAGAATATTTGGGGACCTAAAACTTAGTGTGATTGACACTGAATTTCCAACACCTGCCTAGGCCCAGGGATCTTACCAAACTGACAATCATCCAAAATACATGTCAAGATGTTACATGTTTTAATTTATAAAGATGTGGAAAGCAGACCCGTGTAATGCCACGAGTATTACATAGTCAACAGGCAGAAATGGAGACGACAATGGCTACAGGCAGGATTTGTGATGAAGCAGCCTCTGAATCTACTTTTAAACACTGCCACTTAGGCAGGATTAAACATTTGGCTAAAATTGACTATTTTGTTTCTAATTATTTCTCCACAGATTGGACTTCTACCATCCACTTTCCAGCATTCCGTAACTACACCTAGCAATTATTAACAAAATACACTCTATTGAGTCTTTGTATATGTTCTTCTAGATCATATGTGCAAATCTCATATCACTATGCACATGTAGGAGTCACATTTATCAGGTGTCGGGCAGATGGAGGGGGAGGAGGGGATGGGTATATACATACATGATGAGTGTGATACGCACTGTCTGGGGGTGGACACGCTTGAAGCTCTGACTCAGGGGGACGGGGGACAAGGGCAACATATGTAATTTAAACATTTGTACCCCCATAATATGCTGAAACAAAAAAAAACATGTCATTATGCTTGTTCTAGCATGCAGATTAACTTTGAGGAGAACTCATAATGGAAATAGTCATTTTTTTCAATTGCATGATTTATGCCAACCCATCTAAATGGTATATGTAAAATAAAATAAAATCATTTGCAAAGTGGTTTCAACTATAATTGGGTGGTTACAAAGTATTCAGAAGGGTTGGGTTGTAAGAAATTTTAGGAGGGCAAATATGCTCCTTTTATCCTAACTGCTTGAGTTAAGCTCTCCAACATCCTATAATGACATTCTATTTTCTAGTTCCTGTCTCTGTGTGAAGATTTATCACAATGAATCTGGTGAGATAATCCCTGGAATAGTAAGAGTCATTATGAAGCAATTTCGTTGAAATGTGTTATAAAATAATGACCACTTATTTCTCTTTCTTGCAAACAAATACATGAGTCTTTAATTGACTAAAAGACAGAGCCTAAAAGACAGTAACACAATTCTCATTTTTCCCCTCAAAAGAGCCTGTTCTGATTGGGAAAAAGAACTACTAAAAAATGTTTTCTTCATACTTCCCTGGAATACCATCTTGGCAGCATTGAGATCCAGGACTCTTCTCCATTGGAGGAGATCTACCATCTCCTTTTTACTGCTTTTGCATGTTTAACACTGTACTGGTTATTAATGACACACTTGGGATCCTGGTGACCTCTTTCAACCTCCTCCAGCAGATGTAACCAGACTATGACAAAAACAAAATATCAAACACAGGGATATAATTCTATTTTCCATACAAAACAACTGGGTATTAACTACTGCAAAAGATTCTATAGCCAGAAACTTCTCTCTGAAAAAAATATCTGCGTATGGTATGATTAGTGAAGTGATACCACTACTCTATATGAGATGAATTTCTAATTGCATCTCCATTCATAACGTTTTCTTTGGGCTTCCTTAAGCCTGAAGTTTTCTTTGTTTTTCTTTGTCTCTCTCTCTCTCTTTTTTTTTTAATTTTTTGAATCTTCACTCCTGAAGCCAAAATTATCTTTGCATCTTTTGGGGTTAAAATGGATTCATTTTTTTTCTACCATTTCCAAGCATGTTTCACTAAAACTCAATGTTGATAATCTCCTTGGGGGCATTGAATCCGTCCTCTCCAAGTTGCAGTGAAAATGGGACTGATGCTGGCCCATGAGTCTTTTTAATGTTCCTTCTGTCACATTTTTCTTCACAAACATGAATCAAAAGTTTTTCTAAAGTAAGTTCCTATATGTGTTCCCTGGTTCAATTCTCAAAGGGAATATTTAATAGATATGCATTGGGCTCCTTCTTGATATGAGGCATTTTGCTAGACACTGTAGTGAATACTAAAAGTATTAAAATGTCTCCTGTCTTCAGAGTGCTCCAATGTGCTGGGAAACCTGATGAAAATAAGTCAACAATTACACTTAAAGCAGTCTAGCTATAGGTAAAAGTGAGATGAAATCCAGAAAGAATGTTAGAAGTATGCTTTTAGTATGCTACATTAATCCAGAATATTTTTATTAATGAAAATTATGGTAGTAATGGTGATGATGATGATGATGATATTAAAGCATCATTATTATTTTTACGCAGTGGGATCACAGCTTATTTAGAAATCATTATAATATTTGATGCACATAATAGCTCTTTCCTCCCCTTGGCACATATGTTACTATCCTTATTTGGCTGATAAAAAACTGAGTAAGTTATTTGCCTAGCAGAATACAGGTCTCCTGAATCCTAGTCTCTATATTTTTTAAAGTAGATGAATAAAAGACTTTCCCAGGACTCAAACTATAACCCTTTTACCTTTTCTTTGTAAATTTTTAATTATTGGGATTTGAAACAACTCTGTATTAGTATCTTGTATTAGTTCCCTGGGAAACAGCCTCTGTGGCAGACATACACACTCAAAAAGTTTGATGGGGAGTGTCCTTGGGAACAACATCTGCAAGGAAATGAGAGAAGCAGATTAGGCAGGGGGAGATGTCGATTTAGATGCAGTTGCCCCAAGAAGTCTTGATGCTTTTTCTTCAAAGTGAGCCAGGAAACTCCCTTTAGCTGGTATAGTTTCCAAAGAGGTATTTAGCTGTGCATAGCCAGCATCCAGTTAGTTGAGAAGTGAGCAAACCTTCTGAAGTGAGAATCTAAGTGATGCATCACAGCCTCCAATACACTAGTCAAGAGGAGCTAAGTAATTATGTGACAACAAATTGAACTCAAAAAGCCAATGACTTAACACAACATGGGTTTATTTCTTGTTTACAGGACATATCTGATAAACATCAGGTAAATCTCATGGGCATCTGCCTTCCAGCCAGTGACTTAGTGGTCCATGTTGTTCCATCTTGTGTCTTAGCCATTTCCACCCATGGCCTCCACAGGGGCTTTTTGCTGCTTCCCTCTGAAAGTAACACATCACTTCCACTCACAGCTTATTGGTCAGAATTAGTCACATGGTTCTGCAGGAGGACTGGGAAGTATGTGCTTCCACGTGCCCAGGAAGGAGAGAAGAACAAGATAAGCATTTTTACCAGAAGTATATCCACATACTTTTTTGGGATACTAAGATAAGTAACACTAAAACATAAAAACATCAGCCAATCAATCAATACTTACTGATCACATTTTATGTAGCAGTGCTACATTAGCACCACCCAATTTCACCACTGGAATAATTCCTGACATTGTTGTAATTCCTCCTTTCCACTCTTCCAAGGATCCCCAAAAGAATGAGCAGTTTGATTCATGGCCTTTTAATAGAGTAGAAACAGAATATGTACTAAAACCTCGCCTACCGATTTTTATTAAGGAAAGAGAGTGAAAACATATACCTGCTATGTTTCAGGAATGCTACCTGTTCTCTAACTATGTTTCAGGAATGCTACCTGTTCTCAATCCTCAAAGGTGGACAACCATATACCAGTTTTATATGATGACATTGAGGTGTAGTGAAATTAAGTCACTTTTCCCAAGGATAGAGTTCATTAAATTGCTTGCCCTAAGTGTAATTCCAACCTATGTCTGATTCTGACTTGTCATATTTTCACTATAATTCTATAAAATTGTAAACAGAGTCAATAATTCTATCAAATGCAGCCTAAACAGAATCCCAGCCTTTTTTTTTTATATAAAGTGAGCCCCATTTTGAATTTTCAAGTAGTTTAATTGCTAAAGTTCTTTACAGAGAACTTCCTAATATGTTTGCACCATATGGCAGTCCTAGGCCACAGACTCTTAGAAACCGCATTATGAAAGCTCAAACATAATTCATTCTGTGGTTGTCAACATTTATTCCACACTGGTAATCTGTAAGAAATTAAACTAAGACCACCCACTTTGTTGGACTGATCCTTCAGTTGTTTCTGACCTGGGCCATATTCACACCAGTGGCCATAAGGTAAAACATGTTGTGTTCCATTTCCACCCTGCTGGACAAAGCTGCTCCTTTTGAACACTTTGAAAAACACATGCTCTAAAAGCATCTGCCCACATTGCCATGCAATAGCAGTTTTCAATGGACCATGCTCGAGATGAATGGAAACTCAGGATGTGTCTATCACACATAGCAAGGCACTGGAGATTAATGAGACCAGATGTTCCTAGGAGTCTTGGGGAAGGAATAATGGAATGTTTTTCTGCTCTTGGTATTGATTTTTTTTCCCTCTCATGTTTTCTGGAACAAACTGCATAACGTAATCTAGTGCATAAGCAAAGCTACTCTAAGTAATTAAGAATGTGTTATATCTGAGTTGCTAGGTGACCACATAAGCAGTCTGGGACCCCAGCAGGAAATTCCAATTATCTGTTTTATCTGCTCAGTAAATAAATAAATAATAAACAAATGAAATGAGCAATCAACAATAAATTAAAAAGTTGAAGAGGAGAAATGACCCATGCAACACTCAGCAAAAAAAGCAAAATTTTAGAAGCTCTGTATTAGGGGGTGAGGAATTAAAAACAAAACTGCAAAGGAATTTGAATTTTTAGCTAACGTGAAAAAAATGATCAATGAGAGTCCAAAGTACTGTTTTTGCTTGTTGCAGGGTTACTTCGGTAAATGCCCTTGTATGTGGCCTTGCCCTTAAGAAGATGACCTTTCCTGAAATTCCGATTGAGAGGCCTCTCACTCCTAAAGCCCAATTTCATCCCAGGCAAGTGGTGCCCAGAGGGCTGAATCAGGGAAGCTATCAACACTTGCCTTTCAGTCCCCTGCATATCTCAAAGCCAAAGGGAAAAGTGAGTGGAGGAGGAGGAAATGCAATCACCCCTCTCACCATGCTGATCAAAATCCTCTCTGTGGTAATCACCAGGCAGCTGCTGGGGAAAAGAGCATTTAATCTAAATGTAAAACAGAACATACTGTTGGCAGTCCAAGTTTCAGTCCACTGGTGGGAAACATGTCATCTTCTTACCTTTCCCTTCCCTGGAAATGAATCAATGTGTTCAGGTTTGAAACTCATCAGCGCATCCCTATTTTCACTTTCCTCACAAATAGACAGGAATTCTGTAATTTTGACCGTGAGAATAAGCACCCTGCAGACATGATGATTTGTGGCAGATAATGCAATTGGTTCCACAGAGATCGCTTGAGATCACAAGGGATGTGAACAATCAATCTGCAAATAACATTTCTTCAGGTACAGTACTACTGACAAAATGCATGCACAAAACAGTTTATGCACATGACAACCCTTAACCACAGGTTCGAACAATGTTACTAGTTTGTTGATGGCATTGTTGTGATAATTGCTTTAAAATGAAGAAGTGGCTGAGGAAAGGCTAAATTTTCAGTGTGAAAAAGTCTGGGGGAACTATTAGGCATTAGAAAGAGAAACTTAATCTGCAATTCAGAAAGCTACTTTCAAGGGACCCCACCTCCACAAGAGTACTAGGAAATTCATATACTTGTTCTGGAAACTTAACTTCATATCTAAAATGCTGTTTTACCAGGATATCATGAGCATTAAACCACTAAAAAAAAAAGAAAAAACAAACAAACAGATCTTTAAATGGGATGGCCATTTAGTTCGAACCAGAAAATATTTGAGAGTTAAGGGGGCTGGAGAGACAGTTAATAATGACACTGGGACAAATACGGTATACCAGGGATATTCCAGGGAATGGGACCTATCCTATCCTGCTTATATGGGACTTTCAACCTGAGATTATATGAATGCTCCACTATTTGCTGGTTTGTCTTTTTTGCCTGTCCTCCTAATGAAGTTCTAATGCAGCTGCCTAGCTTAAATGAGTTGCTGTATTATCTGTGATCATCCATTTGCTTATGTCTCCATCTTTTCTCTATGAAAATTCCTAAAACTGAGTATTTTACTTGCCAAGAGGAGCATTTGAAAGGTTGGAGTTACCCATAGAACACCAGGATAATTGAGGCCCAAACTGCCTTGTGACCAACACTATCTGGCGAACTGCCTCAGTTCTCCAGGTCTTTTTGAAGTTGACATCGCCTCCATGTGTGGCATTGAGAACATCGTTTCCTGTGATTCCCAAGGAGTGAGCACGACGAATCACTGCTCCCAAAGGAGTCACATTTTGCTGACAGTTAACTTTAATTTTACTTGAGATTTTTGAAAGTTCCAAATGATATATTAAAAATCCACTTCCAGGGTGTTTGTAGTAAACAATTAATGTTTTGTGGCACAAGGCTGACTAGAATTGCCAAGTTAACTCAGGGAAGCAAAAAAGATGGGAATTTTCTAGGGCAGTGGTGTATTATTTTATTCTTCCTTCCCTGTCACAATACTCAATATTACTTGGGAAATTCCCAGGGAGTCTGAAAGTCATGAAAGTTATTTTCCATTATCAATGAAGATCCAGTTCTCTTTTCTAAGAGAAGTTAGGTAAAAGTTAGGTATCTATAAAAAAACAAAAAAGGAATAAATTCATTATATTTTCATGTCCCTGGAAAAGTTCATCTCATTTCATGAAAATTGAAAGTTGTAACCCTAGCTAGAGGCAGGAATTCCATGATTTCCTCCACTTTTTGAGTGATACACAAATACCTTGTATTTACATTGAATTAAAGAAGTAAAACCAATGAACCAAGTTAGGTTGCTTAGGTTCTGAGGACCTGAAATGGTGTGGGATGAAACAGAAACTCCTTTAAAATTACTTTCTTTTTATCGGTTATAATTTACATTATAGATAAATTATAGCTAACATCATTTAACCTGTCTAGCATTAAACCCGTATCTGATGTGGAAGTGCAACAAAATTAAAGGTAAGATATTATAAAAGTTGTTCTTGCTCACTGCTTTTTGTATTTTTTTCCAGTACAAGATTATCATTTTTATTTCCTCAATTCATTGATACCACTTCATATTTTCCCTAATTTTTAGGAACAATTACAAACAGAGAGTAATACCTTCACCAACTTAAGTTTCATATAAATCTTTTTATTTTAGAATAGTTTTATATTTATTAACATATAAAAGTTGTAGAGATAGTATAGAGTATTCCTATATACTCCAACTCAATTTCCCTTGGTGTCAATATTTCACATTACTATAGCAAATTTGGCATATCTAATAACCAATATTGACATATCACTCTTAACTAAACTGGATGTTTTATTTAGATTTCATTAGGTCTTTCCTAATGTCCTTTTATTCTGTTCCAGGATCCTATCTAGGATATCAACATAGCATTTGGTCCTCACATCTCCTTAGCCCCCTCTAGTCTGTGACAGTTTCTTGGACTTTCCTTGTTTTTGATGACTTTGACAGTTTTAGTCACATATTTGGCAGAATGTTCCTCAATCTGGGATTTGTCTGATATTTTTCTTGACAATAGTTTTGGGTTTTTGAAAGGAAGACCACAAAAAGCAAAATGCCATTCTTATCACATCATAGTAAAGGTGCATACTATCAACCTGAGTTATCACTGATAAT
Source organism: Lepilemur ruficaudatus (assembly GCA_963574885.1). Classification (NCBI taxonomy): domain Eukaryota; kingdom Metazoa; phylum Chordata; class Mammalia; order Primates; family Lepilemuridae; genus Lepilemur; species Lepilemur ruficaudatus. The sequence continues at coordinate 3,919 of CAUYRT010004743.1, read as the reverse complement.
GTTAACCTTGATCACCAGGCTGGGATAGTATTTGTCAGGTTTCTACAGTGTAACATTACTGTTTTCCCTTTTCATACTCTACTCTTCAGAAGCAAGTCACTAACCACAGCCTACACTCAAGGGATGGAGAGTTAAATTCTACCTTCTCGGGAAGGGGGCGTATCTTCACAAATTATTTTGGGTTCTTCTTTTAAGGAGATTTGTCTCTTTGCTTCTATTCATTTATTCTTCAATCATTTATTTGTATCAGTATGGACTCATGCATATTTTTCTTATAATTTAAATTATAATCCTATAAAATATTATTTTGATTTTTGCTTTTCATCTTTTGCCATTGTAAGCTTCATCAGTTGTGTCCTATGTCCCTTTGGAATATCCTCATCATTTTGTTTTGAGCACTTCTACTCTTACACAGTATAAGATATTTCAGACTCATCTTGTACATTCCCTGATGCAGCTCTGGAATCAGCCATTTCTCCACGGAGCCCTGGCTTCTTTTATTGGAGGATGGTGTTAGAAACCAAGAAGATAGGATTGGGTGAGCTCAACACTAATGGCACATCATTGCTTCCAGGCTCTCTTAGCAGGCACACCTAAGAAATGCATAGATGTATGCTAAGCCATGTACACATACATATCTATAATTACTTATCTATCAATTTGTATCTATATTAAGCTAATCATGAGTTCACACTGAAGTCTCCAACTTCATTTCTGTACCGCATGGTTCATTCTGGTCTTACTCCCTTAATATCTGTAACTTCCCACTCCAACAGTGAGAAACCTGCTCCTGCCATCATTGGGCAAACTGTTCCTAGTTTGCCCAATCTCAGAATACACGTACAGCAGTTTCAGAATTGTTAACCTATACCCCCCGAGAACAAAATTTTATCAACTGTAGTGCAGTGTTCAGATACATTTCTTTTTATATTTAGTGTTCACAATTTCCAGTTACATTATAATTTTTGAAAGTTAGGTCAGAGCCTTTTTCCTCTCCTTCAGTGAGGCTATGTATGTAATACATGCGTAATACCGTAAGAGTCCTCTGCCACAGTCTACATTCCTTCTTGAGATTCTGGGGGGAATTTTTTCTTTAGTTTGCATATTTTAAAGTATACTCTTATGTGCTATGAAGTTATAAGGTGTTAAATAATGAATGTAGTGGTGGCATGTAACCACCACTACATTACCATAGAAATTAGTCCCAATGCCCTAAAAAAAATGCCTGTCCTTCCTAATTATAAACAGAAAGTAATATTTTCACCTGTATACATTTTTAACTTTCATATTTTTTATCATATGCTCCCTATTTATAACTATAACAAATTAAGAGTACAAAAACAATTTTAATTTATCATAAATGCTGTTAAGAGATACAGATATAAAAATATTATATTATTGATATTTTATCAATAATATAATTGATATTTCATTATATTCAAATATATTGAAATATTGAAATATATATTCAAATACATTCAAAATATTCCAAGAAGAAAGTAAACATAGAAGAAAAGGAATCTATGATAAGGACCGGAAAATCATTTCAAGTGCAAACTGTGAGCTATCTCCCAAATTTCCCATCTTTGTCTTGCCTTCTGTGTTTCTAAAGCCAATCTTTCTCCACCTTCCTTACTACTAGAAAGCAGACCATTGCACTAAGGGAGGTAGAGACTGGTAGGAGTCAGTATTTCTATTGATCTTTAGGCTACAAGGGAAGTGAGGCTGAAATGGCATATGGAATGGGGTGGCTTCCCTGATTTTCCATGTTAAGATCATTCTGAAAGCAAAAGAAACAAATAACGCTTTGTGAAACACTATTGAACTATCCTGTTAATAATCTACATCCCAAAGAGAACCGGAAAGTAAAGTGGAAACGAAATTGTTTTGTTTCTTTAACATTTCATAGTCACGTTCCAAATACGAAGTCTTCTGCTTATAAATGCAAAGACATTTTTCACAGGTTCAGTGAAATTTGCTTATGAACACCAGAACTATCTTATATTTACCATCGAGAATGTTAGAGAAATAGCCCAGATTATGATTAGTCTTTCAGTTTTCAGAGGGCTTCTTATCCTAAGAAAGTTCCTGTGACTGACTTCAAACATGTTTTTAAAGGATTTTTTACCTCTATATGTGGGCGTGGTCATGTACTTGATTTTTTATTGAGATTGGAAACACACACATAAAATGAACATATCAAGTGACTGATTTATATTGCCATTTATATTCCCAACAGCAACGTGTGACAGTTCAAGTTGCTCCACATCCTCATCAACACTTTTTATTATTAGTCTTTTTTTTAAGATATTCTAGTGGGTATGTACTTGTATCTCATTTTTTAAAATTTGAATTTCCATGATGACTATTGATGCTAACCACCTTTCAACGTGTTTTTTAGCCACTTATATATCTTATTTTCTGAAGTGTCTACTAAAATTTTTTTCAATTTTTAATTGAGTTGTGTTTCCTTAAATAAACTGTAAGAGTTCTTTATATATTTTGAATATAACTCCTTTATCAAATATGCATTTTGCAAAAAGCTTCTCCCAGTGTATGGCTTATCTTTTCATGTTGTTAATGGTGTCCTTTGAGAGCAGAAGTTTTTGTTTTGATGAAGTCCATGACATTTTATAAAAGACATAGCCATAGAAACAGAAAACATATGAGTGGTTGCCAGAAGCTGTGGATAGTGAGAGGAAATTCATTGCAAATGTACATAAGAGAACTTATTAGGGTGATGAAGTGTTCTATATCTTGATTATGGTAAAGGTTATACAGCTATATACATTTGTCAAAACTCACCAAACTGAATCCTTTAAAAGGTGATCGTATTTGTTATATAAAAGCATACCTCTATGAACCTAATTTAGAAATAAAATAAAATATGTTTGAAATTCTCATATTCAAATAGAATAATCCTCTCTGATGTGCCCTCACATCAGGGGAATGTGCCCTCACATTTAGGGGAAAAAAAACAACAAAATTTTATAAGTGAGGGTAGGGCCCTCCAGACCCAGGGCCCTAGGAAAGACAAGCAATTAAAGTCAAAGGATCCAATTTGAAGAAATGAAGGAAGAAAAGAAAGAGGGAAAGGGAAAGAGACAGAGAGAGAATTCCAGAAAGAAAGAGAAGGAAAGAGTGACAGAGGGAGAGAGAAATGAAGCAAAAAGGAAGGAGGGAGGGAGAGAGAGAGAGAAGGAAAGAAAGAAAGAAAGAAAGAAAGAAAGAAAGAAAGAAAGAAAGAAAGAAAGAAAGAAAGAAAGAAAGAAAGAAAGAAAGAAAGAAAGAAAGAAAAAAAGAAAGGAAGAAAGAAACAGACTGAAAGACAATATAAGTAAGCTGGCCATTGAAATTCACACACTACCTCATAATTTCATCCATTAAACCACTTAAACCAACTCATACATTTCAATTGGATAAACTCCACTGTGTTCTTTTTTCATGTCCGGTGATCCTAAGGGCTGTTTCTGTCTTTATGCAGGAAATCTTTCTTACAGTTGTTCTAAAAAAAAAAAAAAAGTATTAGATGATAGTCAGAGTAAAGCACCTTTTTCCATGCTAGATGCATTGTTTCCTTTATTTAGTGCTAGCCTTAAATGAACTGTATTTTCAACAAATGAGATTTTGTGCACACTGTCACTTCAGGGTCCAAAAGGATTTCTCTCTTTTAAAAAGCAATTTCTAACCTCAAGATAACAATTTATATTACTTATATTCTTTTCTGTTTCCTAGAATACAGAAGGCATCTGGGGCATGAGAGGAGATGTTTGGTGTATATGATCAAACCAATCATTTTGAGTTATCAGGTTCTCATGTATTGTATACTCCACCTCATCTGAACTGAGAATTTAAAGACATCAGCCAGTATTCTGTGGGAAACTTTGAAATGACAGAGATAGGATAAAAAAATATACTA
>CAUYRT010004741.1:0-25715 GCA_963574885.1 Lepilemur ruficaudatus | reverse complement strand
TTCTTTTTAGTTGACAAATGTCATTATACCTGAATTAGCCAATCTTCAGAAATTAGGAATTTTAAGTTACAGAATTAAAAGTTGGGTGAGAAGTGTCTAAGTCAACTAAACATAACTACTTAAGCAAGCAGGCAACTATCCCTTTCTATTAAATTTCTGAATGGCTGCAGAATAAATACGGGGTTTAAGAATGCCAAGAAAAAGACCTACTTACTTCATCTTGTTTTCTATTAAAGCTGGAATTGCAGGAAATTCAACAATGAAAACAAAAAAGATTCTAGCACTCTAATCTCCCTGTAGAAATTGTTGACAAAATGTATCAATTTGAAAAATGGATCAGCAACCGTAAGGAATAGAAGTATTCCAAAGAATCATTGGGTCTTCCAAAAAAAGGAGGCTAGAGACAGAATGCCTCAAAATAATAATAATAAAAAAAAAACCCTTAGGAAAAATATTAATACACAGTGAAGTAAGGAAGCACAGTAACTGCCGTGTTCTTGTCATATATACACACCCGGTAAACAATTATATCTGTATGCTTAACAATCAAGAGTTCGCATTTTTGCAAGATACAACACCCATGACAGGTAGTTATTTGTGATGAAAATATACATTCTGCATCTCAGAGTACTTAAGATTAAATAAAACAATAGATGTCAAGCATGATTTTGAATTGAACATGCTGTTCTGCTGCCCCTTAAGCAGACAGAATCAAGTAGCTGGGCATTGAGTCAGGGGACTACCCCAGTATTTGCATCTCAATAAGAACTGCTCAGACTCTCTCCTCAATGTCAAGGGTCTATTGTCCTTGTACTCACATATAGGAATATTGTCAGCAGAACCATCTCTGCAGAGAAACAGCAAATATCTATACAGAGCTGAAATAATAAAAAATGCCAGTATTCTCAATTAACAAACTATCACCTTGAAAAGGTCATTCCTGCAGCATTTCTCACCAGGTTTGGAGTTGCTGAGATTAAATCTTTGAAATCTGGCCACAACAAATGATAGATTCTGATTGCAAAGTCTGTCACATAACAGGAGGTGGAAAAAATGTATTTTTTTTTTTTGTGCTTCCTCACTGTGTACTATAGGTTATAGCTTGCCCACTTTCCAATAGTTCCAAGTAAAAATAAAAGTGTATGGCATTTAAATATCCCCCGGAGTATTTATTTGCATAATACTTATATGTCTTTTAATTTTCACAGAACTGACAGCTACTAGATTGGAGTGAAATAATTATTCTAAATTATGCTTACCCAACAATTTCTTGTCCCCATGCAGAGCACTTGTGCCAATTAATAAGAAAATTTCATCATAGGGAAAAACAATGATGCTTCTGGTGCCAAATGTAGGCCAAGTGTAGGCAGGAACCATCCCTAGGGTATGAAAAATCTATATAATTGTCTCATGCATCTTGCTTTGTGACTCTCATAGACTGAGCTGCTTTAGGGAATAGGGAGTAGTCATTGTGATGGAGAAAGAGGGGAAAAAAAGATCTGCTGAGAATAACCCTATTATATACACTATTAAATACCCTATTAACCACAATGCCCCCAATTAATGGTGTCAGAGTGTAAACAGAATTATAAAGTCTAAATCCTGTTCCTGCTATAGTTGCCCCTTAGAGAGATACATGTGTGGAGGGAAATACCATGAACCAGAGTTTTGATCCAAATTGCTGGTTAATTTCTTAGTGGACTCGTCAAGAATGAGTGTGTTCTGTTGCATCTCTGGGTAAAGGCCTAAACTAAAATCAGAACCAGGTCATCATTTTCTCCAAGCCCCATACCCGTAGGTGCTAACTGTTGGAACTATAGAAGAAATGTCAGAAAGATATATAATTGTTGTTATATTCATTTTACAATTGTCAATATTGCAATCTTTCATCACAATAAGAAATAAAAGCTAATCCTTCAGCACTAGCTGAGGTTGTACATGTGACTGATGTCTGTAAACTAAACGAGGCTTAACTTTCATGCCCAAATTGACATTATGTTATTACCTAAGGTAATAATACCCATACTCCAATCCTGATCCTCAGTGCTTTACCAAAGTAAAGGCAAAACAGATAAAAGAAAGATGGCATACATAATTGCCATTTATTTGCAGAAGACTCCAACTGCGGATTCATAAATTCAATTGCCTACTTAACTTCTCCACTTAGATGTCTAATAGCACCCAGCCTCAAAATATCCAAAACTGAACTTCTATTACTTCCAACACAAACTTCAGTTCAGCTCCTTCCACATTCTTCCCCATTTCAGTTAGCAGCATCTCGATTCTTCCCATTTCTTACGAAAATATTTTTTTTAACTCTAATTTTTATATCCCACATCAAAGTCATCAGCAAATCCATCTATTCTATGGTCATAAAATATCTGGGTCAGATCTTCTCTCACTACTTCTGCTAGCCTAAGTCACAATCATCTGTCATATGATTTACTTCCTTCTCACTGGTCCCTTCCTTTGGCCTTTTTCAGCCTATTCCAAACAAAAAAATGAGATATTAAAGTATGCCACTGCTATGCTCAAAAATGTCCCATAGTCTTCTGTTTTATGTAGAGAAAACAGCAGTTTTTAATATACTAATAAGTGTTGTGATGGCTGATTTTACCTGTCAACTTGAAAGGGCCAGGAGGTACCCTAACATTTGGTCAAGCATTACCCTGGGTGTCTCTGTGAAGGTGTTTTTTGATGAGTTTAACACCTAAATCAATAGATTAAGTAAAGTAAATTGCCTCCTTAAGTGGGTGGGCCTCATTCCATCACTTGAAGTCCAGAGAAATAAAACAAAAGACTGACTCTTTCCCAAATAAGAGGAAATTTCTTCTGCCTGTCTTTAAACTGAGACATCAGTCTTTTTCTGTCTTTGAACTCAGACTGAAACATTGGCTATTCTTAAGCCTGTTGGCCTTTGGACTAGACCACACCATCGGCTCTCCTGCTTTCCCTCTTGCTGACTGCAGATCTTAGGACTTCCAGCTTCCACAATCTCGTGAGCCAATACATTGTGATAAATCTCTTTAATTCCTCTCTTTGTCTCTGTCTCTCCATGTATGTGTGTGCATATGCACACACACGTGTACATATGTGTGTATGTGTGTGTTTGTATATATATTCTTTTAATTTTGTTCCCTTGGAGAACAGTATACAAGGCCAAGATAGCCAGGCTGCTGTGACCTTCTGGCCTCATCCCATCTCCCTCTTGTTCCCACTATTCTTTCTAGCCTGTTTGCTGATCTTCAAACATTCCAGACATGCGCCAATCTCTACACAGTTGCAGTTCCTCCTCCATATGGATTTTCTGCAGGTGTCTTCATGGGTATCCTCTTTCCTATCATTACTTATTTACTTGACATCTCATCAAAGCCCTCTTGGCTATCCTGTGAAAATGCCAACACTTTCCCCCAGCCCCATGTAATACATGAACATACTTCTCATCTGCTTTTACTTTCCTGAAGTTTCTAGTTAGCTCTGTCACCATCTTGCCTGCTCTATATTTTACTAATCCACTTTATTTTCTCTTCCCCCTCACTAGAAAGTAACCAGTTGCTCCCTTCACATGGGTAGCCACAAGCAGTATAGAAGGTGCCCAACAAATATGGTTTTCCTGATTCCAGGGACATGAAATATGTGTTCATAGAGAAAGGGAGGTGAAGGAATGACGGGGTGAACATGGATGAGAGTATACAGGAGGAATGAAAAGAAAAGGAAAATAAATTTAAAAGTAAATTTTAAACATGGCAAATTTAAAAGCACTCATACTTTCCCTATAATGAAATACTTCAAATTTTAAATCTACCATCATTACTTATTTCTTTTCAAAATTCAATGTCCTACTTTCCAAAGTACTTTTTCAATACGTGATGACCGCATCAAAATTTCTGCACATAAATTCACATACACATAATCAAAGATGATGTTAGAATTATATTGAGTTGATGTTTTTCTTTTGCTTCCAAATGCAGGAAGTAAAAGTATATGCTTTTTTCCCTCAAAATGGAAATATTCAATCTATAGTATATCTCCCAAAATCTCTAATGAACAGTACCATGTATTTTATTTCTAAAATCAAAATGCTATCAAAAATTCTTTATTTACTTGGCACTCTAAGTCAATGTTCCTTTCTAAGATAGATACTGAAAATGCCAACTTCATTTTAAATTATAGACTAATATTACCAAAAAACCCTATATTAATGGAATCACAGGATATAATTAGTTTTATATGAACAAATAATAGAGTCGCACTTCTTATGTCGCACATAACCAATTAAATCGTAAGTTAAAATTGATTACATCAGAAATGTAATTAACATGGCATTTGAAACAGAGTTTTTATTTTTCTGTCTAAAAGAATCATTACAAGGTCTCCACAGAAATAATTTTGTACTTTACTGTAAATAGCTATATATGTATATGTATAGAGTTGGCATAAAGTTACCAAAATGGCTCATATATGAGTTACTTAGTAAAGCCAATTATTTTGCCTTTTGATTGAGATAGGATCAAAATATGATCCTGCATGATTACCAATTATTTCAAAAATAAATTTCTAAGTTCTTCTTTGGAGACTATGCAATGCTAGAAATTGCACTTGGTTAATGTGTAATGAATCACATACCTATGTGAGAGAAAATGCAAAAGTCATAAGTTTAAATGAGTAACAAGAAATGTTAACATGTTATACATAAGAAGTAGCCATTCATTGAGTTTCCCAGCATTAAACTATCATAACTACCTGACTCCAGGAGTTTAGTCTAATGGCCATGGAAGACAAGCAGATAATGTGTCAAAGAGATAATAGTCTTAGTTTTATTGCCAAAGCACCAAGTCTAGCTAAAATTAGAAGTGTCTGTGCCTTTGCTTTTTGGTTATAGTACAATATGGCTCATTACGCAATAAAGATTTTCTCAGAAGAGGCATCAAATATTTTAATTTCATCACCGTTCAAATTTTACAGTGACATTGGGTAAGACATTTAAAATAAAGTCTACTTAAAGTAGCATGGATTTTTTTAAATGGCATTCTTTTTTAAAGTGTTCTATATACTCCACCTCAATTAGAATACACTTTTTAATACCTGAAGTTTTCTATTTATTAAAAAAAATGTGTTTCAGATTTGCAGCTTTAGGAACTACTCAGGTACAAGATTTTCCAAAACTTGTACAAATTTTTTCTTTCAAACCAAAAATAAAAGTATTTTATTGTAAAAGACTTGCTGAAGACTATTAAATATCTAAATATTTTAAATATCTAAATTTGCCATTGCCCTTCACCAGAGCAAGCACTATTTTATAGCTGTTAGCAAAAGTTGTTTTTAGTCCTCAACACTTAGATCATTGTTTAGAAAAGCGATTTATTGCTGTCTTTTTTGTATTTGTGTAACTTCTATATTTATTTCATTCCCCAACACTTTCTTTGCCTTCTTGCAATATTCGAGAACAAGAAAATATGTGAATTATTAGACATTTATATTCCTCTTCCACCCCAAAACTCCCATGCACATACAGACACACAAATATTCCTGCATTATAAATTCTGATGAGTAAGCCATGGGTGGAGCTTCAATTTGAAGAAATTAAATTCAGCTACCAAAGAGAGAAATAGAAAACAAAATGAGAAAGAATCCATGATTTGTCTGGATTTACCACTTTCTGTGTCATGGGCATTTTTGACTGTTCTCTCCACCCCTAGACTTCCTCTCTCTCCCTCTCTCTCTCTCTCTCTCTCTCTCTCTCTCTCTCTCTCTCTCTCACACACACACACACACACACACACATATATACACACACTCTCTCTAACCAAAAATAGATTGATCACTTTGCAGAAAGTGCAAAGATGCAAGTAATAATAAAAATAAATTACCCTGCATGCCTAAGTATAATATAAACATGAATATAAGGCAATATCCTTCATATATCCAGTAAGAATTTTTTTGTTTTGTTTTTGAGACAGAGACTCGCTCTGTTGCCCAGGGTACAGTACCATGACATCAGCCTAGCTCACAGCAACCTCAAACTCCTGGACTCAAGTGATCCTCCTGCCTCAGCCTTCCAAGTAGCTGGGATTACAGGTATGTACCACATGGTTTGGCTAATTTTTTCTATTTTTAGTAGAGATGGGGTCTCATTCTTGCTCAAGGCTCAGGCTGGTCTCAAACTCCTAAGCTCAAGTGATCCTCCTGCCTTGGCCTCCCAGAGTGCTAGGATTACAGACATGAGCCACTGCACCTGGCCAAGAGAATTTTTTTAAATATTTTATTGATTGACATGTTTGCACAACACTTTTTTTAAAAGCCTATATTTAAGATAATTAATTTCTTCATTACATATGGTACATGAAATTTCATGTCATAAAGTAGCATGGCAATTTACAAATATTGCTATTTTAAAACTATTTCACAAAATTTTTTTATTGAAACTCTTCCTTGGACCTCTTCAACATTAATGTATGGGTCCTTACTGGGTCCACTTTTTGAGTGACTGAAGTTTTTAGAACACACCATTTTCACTTTCATGCAAATTTTATGAAATTTTGCATATTACATGTTTCCATAACTGCAACTTTTAGGCCACACCACAGGTACACATGTTAGAAGAGATATATTTTTTTCTTATTATGTACGGTTATGCTTGTGAGGTCTACCATGTAACCACTTACTATACCGTTATTTATAAGAAGATCTTTAGAAAACCTCTCCACAATTGCTGTCTATCCTTGCAATTGTGAGATCAATCCCTGGGAATAATCCTGAATCATACAGAATTAATCTGATTTAAATTTTCTCCCCTATATATTTTTTTACTTGTTACCTTGATTGTGTCAGGGGGCTTCTACAAGCATCTTAAACAAGCATTGACTGAATTTTTTTTCAAAAATACATGTTCCCCAAGCAGAATTTTGTCATTAAAAATAAAACAACTTATGAAAGACTCCCTGAAGATGAAAAGGGGGTAAAGGGAGGAGCAGGAAATATGCCCCACCTTGTACTTTCTTGAATGATTAGAATTTTCTATTAATAGATACCAGATCCTCCAACCCTATCTTAAAGCAAACTACACTGTTGTGACAAGAAAGAGAGTTGGAAAGTAGAGGGCCTTTCTAGGAAAAAACAATTCAAAAAGGAGTTGAATTTTCGGGTGCCTAGTGCATGGTCTTTCAATTCTCCTTCTGCCCGCCCGTATTTCATGGGAAGCTCACACTGTCCTTTCTAAAAAATCTTTGGGGTGTCAAAAGCAAGTATTACTTCCATCTCATTACCTAACTAAATGTAGTCCATGGAATCAAACACTTACGGCAAAGGTCCTCAGGGGCATGGCAGTTTCATGAAAGGTTAGGAGCTTATATAGCTTAAGGCAATTGGTATCATCCTAGGCTGCAGCAAAATCAACACTGGTAAACAGCACTAAAAAACTAAAGGTATTTTTATGCTGAGCCAAGTAGATTTCTAAGCTTAGAAGAAGGTAATAAGATAGACAGAGGAGATGAGCTGTACTACTACTCTGTTCCCTATATTATTTCTTTGTATTGAATCATCATGTTCTTTCATTCTACAAAAGTTTATTATCTATGGGGTGCTGCGGTAAGTTCCACTAATTTGGAGCATTCCCTAATTAAGGTAGCTGACAGCTATTGTGGACTATTTAATAGTGTAACAGAGAAAATGGCCTGGAAAAGGGTAAAAATGTTTTCTATTCCTTCAAAACCCCTTCACCGTTTTTGAGAACTAACACCCACATCCCTGCCTCAGGCCTGTGGTCAGGAGGAATAGGAGTGTGTTCTTTGTTCTTTGCGCCACAGGAGATGGTTCCAGGGAAATGCCGGGGCAGAGGTCACAAGATTGTTGTAGCCAAAAATGGGATTAAGGGATTAATCAGAACCTTCAAAAGCTCTGTACTTCTGCTCAGAGGCAGGACACTGGTATTTTGAGGCTGTAGTCTGCCAACCTCCTGATTTGTCAGCAAATGAATAAAACTTCCTTTTCCTTCTTCTCAAACCACTTGTCCTCATTCTTCTGATGAGGCCTCCGGAACAAGTGCTGAATTTTCAGTAACAATAATAATTACAAAATAAATAGTTAACATTTGTTGAATTCTTACTATGTGTCATATACTCTGCTAGTCACTTTACAAGGAGCAAATTAACTCTTAACAGTTTCATTGGTATTAATGTCATCATATTGTATAGAAAGTGAGACTAAATCTTGGAGAGATTTAACCATTTTGGCTTAAATGGCACAACCCACAAGCAGCGGAGATGGGATGCAAACCCATGTGCACCTGGTTTTAGAACCGAGGTTCCTAATACAGTTCTGATAGATGGTTTTGTGTTTTATGGACCTATTCTGGGTCAGGTTAATGCATTTTGTTGTTTTGTTTTATTTTGCTAACAATTTAGAGAACCTCAAACAGAAACACAAATTTAACCCTTGTCTAGTAGCCTCTGCCTATACCTATATCCAGACGTACGGCTGAATTTCTTTCACATTATCTTTAGAAATTACAAAATGATCTGAGTGTTACATTTAGCTAAAAGAAAGTCTGCCTTAATTTATCCTTGCCCTTCTAACACCCAAAACAACTAAGATCAACCTGGTACATTAGCAATAAAAAAATAAAACTAAGCTAAACCAATTTGAATCAATAGAATGAATGCATACTGATTTTAAGTGCTTGTCTTTACTTTAAGTGGCACTGTTAATCAAATTGGTTTTCTTAGCATTTCCTAACTACAGGCAAAATTTGCTTCTTATTTCATGAAGCTATCTGAGGGATGAATGTCAGTATGTATAGCTGACAGCCCAATGGGCTGTGATAATGAAAATAAACAAAACAAAACAAAAACTTATCCAGTCTTTTTCATTTCAAAAAGGCTTGCAAAAATTCAACCCTCAGAGGAAAGTAATTTCAGAGAAGTATTTGTGTTTACAAAAATATGAAGTTCCAGAGAAAGGCAGAAATCACTGATTCTGTTCTTTTATTTTATGTCCTTATTGATCAGAATGCTGTAATTTTCATGGTACTGGAGGTAAAAAGACAAGCAAGTCAGAGTGTAATTATTCAGAACGGAGGTTTGGGAGCAATTTTTGTAATCAATAACCTAACCCTAGAAGGAATAGAAAGTAATATTTGAAACTGTTCACAGAAGATTCAGTAATATTGATTTGATTCTGTTTGAGCACATTTCCTAAATGACTATTCTCATCAAATTTTATCTGTATAATTATTTTGTATTTTAAATCTTCCTTTGCATTAGTTAGGGGGGAAAAAAGCCCGCCAAATGTTAAAAACGTTCCTTCATTTTTAAAAAAATGTCAGCCTATGTTTTATGTAGAAAGGTATTATGACTTAAAAATATCTTTGGTTCTGTGCCCAGGAAAGAAACAAATGATTCAAAGTAGGTGGCTTTTAATATTCAAGTAGGCATAACTCATAAATTAAAAATTCAATCTTCTCACTTTTTTTGACTTCTAGGTGTTGTTAATACAAAGGAGGCAAATAGAAATGATGATTTTTTTTTTCTTATTGGGATACCTTGTCTATGATTTCTCAGGTACAGTGAGAACTAAGTTGTTTACTTTCTATCTGGCCTTTTTGAGTGGGATTATTAGTTTTCTCATGTAAATGTACTAGAACATGCACAGAACAAACTTGAATAATTCAGAAAAATAAAATAATTTAAATGTAATCATGAAATGTCAAACTCCTAAATGAAAAAAGCTACTATTAATATTCTCTTCTCTTTCAATTGAGATTCCCTCCCCCCTTCCCAGCTGTATAAGTTTTGTTTCTTTGGTTTTCTTTTTAAAATATACATTTTATATAGTTTTATTTTCTCTTTACCAGTGTTCAGAATCATCATGGTAGTGGCCTCCAAGTGGAGGCTTTTCCACGTTCTTGGGATTCATCAGGAGAAAAGAATCTCGGTGTGCACCACGTAAGCCAGGCAAATAACAGCTGTTTTACTGAAAGCAAAACTACACTCTCAGGAGAGAGAGAGGATCAAAAAGAGCAGCTACACAGGGAGCAAGTGGCTTTTGGTCTTTTGGAGTCTCAAAGGGAGGAGTATTCAAGGCTAAGAGGTTGGCTTTTACTAATAATTTGGGTAGTACTTCCCATAATTGTGTTCTCTCCCATTTTCATACTTTCTGTGGTCTTCTCAGAACTAACATGGTGATTTCAAGGGCAAAGAAATTTTAAAACCACAATGTAAATGATATTATAATTAGCCAAAGTTCAGGTAACAGAGGTGACAGAGATAGCTGACAAGCTAGTTGAAGTCAGTTCCTGCCTGGCATTATCAGCCCCCATAGGTAGCTTCTGCTCGAGGGTTATTTATTTTAATGCCTGCAGCCAGTCTCAGCCTGTCTCATAATCTTCTATTCTAACAATCAGAGAGATCATTTATTAAATCAGTAATAACATTCCTCCAATTAGAGTTATCAGTAAAAACTCTAATAGGAGGAATAAGATGATTGTTTCCTTCCTCAGGCAGCAAGAAAGTCCCAAACAGGTGAGAGAAGTAAATATGGAGAAGCAGGAATTAAAATAAGTGAATGTTTGTTGGAAAGCTATTTGTGGCTTTCCTTGTTTCTCTTTGCTACAACCTTTCATGGTTTCTCTCCAGTGTGAAGAAGTGTGAACATTTCTTTTACATTAAGAAAATCTCCCTAAGTCTTTCATGAATTTCCATACTGTTCCTTCTTTGGAATGAATTACCTCAAAGTGAATTGTGGAAGGGATAGTAAAATATGACAGCCATACTCCACAGGAAAAGTCAAATATCATTCCAGTGAAAGAAAAATGGATTTTGATTCTGAAATTTAGAGAAATGAGACCAGGGTTTAAGTGGCCAAAGGTGAAAGTTTGAGTCCCAGCTCCAGCACCTGTGAATTGTGTGACTTTTAGAATTTATATAATCTCTTATCTGAAATATTAAGGATTAAAGTAACTAATACTTCAAAGGATGTCCTAAGGATTAAATGATAATAATTAATGTAAAAAGCACTGGAATATCTACTGTAAATGTACTTAATTGTCATTCTCATCTTAGATGCATGAGGTCAACCCAGATATGTTCTACTCTCTTACATTTGTAAGCCTATGTGTATGTGCATAGCCTAATTTAGCAGGATTACCTAGTCTAATCCTTGCATAATCTCTAGGAATATTTCAGAGAATGTTTCCACTGAATTAATAATATTGCAAATTTTATTCTTTTAAATCTCTTTTTCCTAATATGTTGTTGCAGTATCTGTCAGTTACCAAATTTTCTCTGAAAAAGTATTTTTAATAAATTATCCTCAGTGTAGTGATTTTCTTTACTATAGGTAGTTTAAGTTTTGCCGTTAGGTTTTGTAAGTAGCCAGAATTATAACTGCCATCTCTAAATCTCCAAACATGTATTTTCTCTGGACTTACTAACACACCTAACCTCTAACTCATAGATGTCTGTCTTCATTGGCCAGTTTCTCCTGTACTCAGATGGAGAGATGCCAAATATGACAGTAGTTTTGCCTGGAAACATATTATGGCCTTGGGGCAATGGACTGAGATATGCCCCACACTCTTTCTCCAGTTGATGACCATGGCAGCCATCTGTTAGCAGTAGGTAATGAATAACAAAGTCTATCCTGTGAGGCAGCAAACATTGATTAGATTTTTCACTGAACAAAGCACTATCCATTCCAAATGATCATCTAGTCTTAATTCATTTTCTTCAGTGTGACCTAATTCAAGGTCTCAAAAAATTAAAAAAAAAAAAATAGAAAAGAAAAAAAACCAACAAACTAACATTGTGCTTGCATAGACCTGAGTTTATATTTAGGCTTGTTCAATAATGAAAAATAACATAAATTCAACAACTATGGCCTGAGTGTTGATACTACGCTCTGAAATTTATATTTGGAGGCAAAACAAAATTATTGGTTTCCCTAGAACATTGTCTATAAAATTTCTAAATTACTTTTCTTTTTTTCTGAAATAAAGTTGGTTTTTATACTTTTATAGTCAAGAAAATTTTACACAAAATTATCACCTATAATTTGAGTATTTTTTTAATAACAGTCACCCAGAAGATATTTTTTCTTTATGTAGTACATTATAAATTTTAATTTAAGCATATAACTAGGGATCATCAATTTAATTAAATTTTAAAATAATTAAGAACCACATAAATAATAAAAATGAAAGCATATTGGAAATGGCCAAAGACCAAATATAAGTTTTATAAAAATATATTTTAATGAGAAGAATAATAAAGTATGATGTAAATATAAGTTTCTTTCAATTAATGGCTCCCACATCTAGTCTTTGGGTATCAAAATTAAAATGACAGCTCACATTTAGCTCACATTTATGAGACACTTACCAGTGTTTCACAAATATCCAATCTTCACAACATTTCTTATCTTAAGAAGAGTGTGGAATATGTCATCAGTAAACATTTTTGAGTCAAACAACTTCATAAGCTAGATATTAATAATACCTTTAATTCACAGATGAGAAAAAATAGAATAATAAGTTAAGCAACTAAGACCAGGTCACACAACTAACATCAGTGAAAGCCTGAATTTGAATGCAGGTCTATCTACCTCGAAAATTCTCTCACTTAACCCATTATTCAATGTCACCTTGGAGTAACTCACTGAATATTTGCTCTATGCTATCAGCACCAAATGCCCATGGCATGCTTTTCTGAGAAAGCCATTGAGTAAATTGCCAATTAATAGTCACGTAATTATATACTTTAGGTTCTACGAATTATTTTTATACTATTTATAGTAATTTTAATCATATAAGGTATAAAATACATAATAATGTTATTAGTTCTGATTCTTAAATTTTTGAGTAAAAATTACTTTTTCTCCGAAAATATATTAATATATCACAGGGAACCAATGAATGAGAACTAATAAAATGAAACTCATTAAACTAGTTTCATTTGAAATATAATTAAAAACTTGAAATATTAAATAGAAAATAAATTTATAAAATCTTTATTATAATAAATGAAATATATATTAGTAACAAGTAAGATATTTTCATAACTTATCATGCGTAAGTTGCTTTAATAAAATAGTATGGTGTATTTTTATTCCTTGAAATTAATGCTTAAAAGTACCTGTTTTGAAGAATATGAAGAATATAAAAATCTTTCCAGAAAGTCTTTTAGAATTCAGAGCATGCACTATTGTAACGATTCTTGGTTGCAGACTTTATATAAAGTCTATTTTAGTTTTCTTTCCTTGGTAAGTTTTCCTAGAAGCATCAAGGGATATAAAAACTATCCAAGGATAACCACAAGAGCCTTTTAGAAATGGGACATCTGAGAATAAGATTATATACAGATTCTCTTGTAGTAGTTCATCTTAACCTATTTAAATAAAATTTATTTTTATTTTTTTCTAAATATATTCAACAAGGGTGTTTTTTCACAGGCAAGCATGCCAAAGAAAGAGAGTGGTAAAAGTGTAAAGGGTGTTTAACAAAAAGAGGTTGTTTATTCACTTAGCAATTTCTTGAGTGTTTTCTCTAGGACATGCATTCCTCTTGGCTCTGGAGATCAATCAATGAACAAAATAAAAATCAAAGCTGATATTTTCCAGTGGCAGGATGCATAAGAGGGAAGGAGTCAAAGAAAAAACATGAAATAGGCCATAAATTGTTGAGTACTGTAGAGGGGGATACAATATAAAGCATGTGTTATAGACTGAATGTTTATGCCGCCCAAAATTCATGTGTTGAAGCTCTAAGCCCCAGTGTGGCATTAAAGTGGGGCCCTGATTCTATAGGATTACTGAGACACCTTATAATAAGAGACACCAGAGAATACTCGCTCATGCGGTCATGCTCTCTGTCTCTCTTTCTCTGTCTCCCTCTGCTTGCAGACACCAAGGAAAGGCCACGTAGAGACATAGTAAGAATAGCAAGAATGCAATCAGAAAGAGAGCCTTCACCATGAACCAAACCAGAAAGAGCCTGGATCTTAGACTTACCAGCCTTCAGAATTGTGAGAAAATAAATTTCTATTATTTAAGCCACCCAGTCTGTTGTATATGGTTACACAAGCCAGAGCAGACTAATACAACAAGGTAGACAGAATTTGGGAAGGGAGTATCAATTTTTAAGGTAGGTCTCATTGTATTATTGAACTTTAGCCAAAATCTGAAAGAGGCATGTAAGTAACTTTTGGGGCTATCTGGAAGAGAAGCATTCCCAATAGAGGGGACAGTAAGTGCAGAAGCCCTGAGGAGCAAGTGTATCTGGAAAAACTGAGGAAAACAAAACGAAACAAAACATCAGTATGGCTGGAAAGAAAGTAGTAAGGGATAACGGTAAAGAAGAAGCCACAGATAAGATTATGTAAAATAAGATCCTGTAAAGCTTTGTAGGACGTAGATAAAACTGGAATTCACTGGGGGTGAGAAGGAAAAAAATTAGAAGGTATTTTTTAATTAAAATACACACATACACAGACACACACAGGTGACTATGTTGAGAATTGACTTGGGGAGAGGGAAACAAAAGAGTAGAAGTAGAAATATCATTTCAGAGGCTATTAAAATAACTCAGGTGTAAAATTATGGAGTCTTGGAATAGGGTTACAGCAGGTGGTGGTGAGAAGTAATCATATTTTACAAATATTTTGAAAATAAAATTAAAGGTATATCCTAATAGAATTCACATGAAGTGTGAGAGAACAAGTGCCTAGGAGGACCCCAAGGATTATGATCAAGATAGACCATAGAATCAGAATAAATTAAGATAGGAGAGAATATGAAAGGATAGTACCATACAATTAATGTAAGGAAAACAAAAGCAAAAACAACACAAAATTGAGCTAATAATAATTGTTTGAAGGTCTCAAAGTCAAAAAATATTGTAGTTTGGACAGAAAAGTGAAGCAGGAAGAATAGGAAGTATTGGTCTATAGCTTAGATTTTAAAAGATGAACATTTCACATTATATCAAGGTCTGAGAGTGAGCAGGGAGTGGGTAGTTAAAGTGGTATGGAAGAAAGATCATAAGAGATTAGAAAGCCAAGATATTAAGAAGCCAATGTATTACATAGGTAATGAATATAAACATGTTAAATACATTAAATTTACTGAAGAAAATGCTGGATAGTCATCCACAATTCTATTAGCCAAAAGCCAAATTCTACAGCAACTGAATGAGAGTGATTGGGAATTCTAGAGATGTTAGCTCCCAAATTAGGTGACAGGAGGACATGAAATTCAAAGGAGTTTTTTTCCAAAGGGGAAGAAAAATAGTGAGTGAGGAATAAAATAAACTGAAGGTGTGAGTCCCCACAAGATTCATATGTTGAAGACCTATCCTCCAATAAGATAGTCTGAAGAGTTAGGGCTTTTGGGACGTAATAGGTCATGACAGTGGAGCCACCATAAATGGGATTGGTGCCCTTAAAATGGGAACTCAGAAAGCTGTCTCTCTCTTTTCACCATGTGAGGATACAAGGAAAAGATTACAGTCTGCAACCCAGAAGAAGGTCCTCAGCAGAACCCAACCATGCTTCCACTCAGCCTCTAGTACTGCGTGAGATAAATTTGTAAGCCACTCAGTTTAGGGTACTTTGTTATAACAACCCAAAATGACTCAAGACAGGAAACTTTAATAATAAGCAGACAGGGAGGATACTTGCCACAGTTCACCTTATACAAATTTGAGAGAGGAAGGAAAACTCCTCCCACTTGAGAGGGCTTCAGGAAAGATGGTATGTTTGGTGAATAGCCAGATTTCAGTTTAAAAAGAGAGAATAGAAAGACTCAGAGAAAAAAGAACTCTTAAAGAGTTCTCATGAGCACAATAAAGGGTTTGAAAGAATCATTGGGGCAGATAGGTGTGGGGCGTGGAGCACAAATCAAAGTGGAATATGGCCTTTGCAGAGCAGTATGAGGATGAAATTTTTCATGATATTAGATAGCCTAGAAGGATTGACCTTCTCTAAGTGACAGAGATACAGCAATGTAAGGCATGAAATACTCTCACAGGAGAAGGTGGACAATAATTTTAAACAAGAGTCCCTAATACTTAAGCCCAAAGTGCAGAGGGCTCATTATAATTTATGTTTCTGAGCAGTGTCAGGGAAGAAATGGAAATATATTTTCAGCTTGGACCTTTCAAAGAATAACACAGAACTATTTAGTCATTGAAGAATAACTCCGAAATATTAGTCAGAGATATTATTCGACTGTTGCACAAAGTTTATGTTATACATATATGTGAAAGAAAATGCCTTTGGACTATTTTCAGGGAACAAAGGAAAAAGCAGAACTGATAAGAAAGAAGGTAGAGATGGGAAGGAGAAAAGTTCAGACAATCTGGGAGCAATGAATCTTGGTTGGTTTTTGGTTTTGGGTAAATGGATTAGCTGGCATCATTCACAGGTTTCAATTTAGATAGTGTCTTTAGGCAGGCTAACTAGGGATATTGAGAATATACCTGTGGAACACACATAACATGCTGCTTCTATGCATTGCCTGCTAGTGCTTATCCTTTGGGACCCCACCATGGTAAGGCCAGGTCTGCACCATGTTCTTATGAAAATAACGTGGATTCCAATTAGGAAGTTATTCTTCTGGCTAACAGAAGTTTGTGAGACCTCTAAGTCACAATATTACAGCAGAGAACCCAAAGAGATGAAAAGCAGTAAAGTCACAAAAAAGAAAACCTTTATTTCACAATAATTGAAGAGTAGCTGGTATTTGAAAGCCAAAGGGCCAATTCTCCTTATTTATAGAGTTCCTAAATTGTGTCCTAAAAGTTTGATTAATACTGACATATGTATATTATGGCTAATGATACAGTAGAATTTTCATTGTTTATTGTACATTAATCACTCCTGATTAATATTTTCCTTAAATTGAAAGAGTTTTGTGTTTATTCTAGATAGATATATAGGTTTTAAAGATATAAACTAAAGAATGAAGCTCAGATTATGATTCTTAAGTTCATGAAAAAAGGTCCGCAGTACCTTTGGAAGAATGTTCTATTAAAAAGCCTCATTTCTATTTAGTTCTGTCACATATTTTAAACATATATTCTGGCAGTTAGGACTTTATGATGCACATAACAGAAAATTGAACTCAAGCCTGTTTAATAAAGATGATATATTATCCCTTATAATTTCAGTGGCCAGAAGCAGGTCAAGTTTATTTGTTGGATTCATTAATCAGTACTAAATTTTTTAATATGTCAACCCCTCTGCTCTGTCATCTATGGTATTAGTATCATTCTAAGAAAAGCATCCTTTTGGGTCACAAGATGACTATCAATAATCCCTGGATACGAGCTCTTCCTCTAAGTCTATAGAAAAAGGGAGAGCTTAAAGATTAAGGAAAATGCCTTCTAAAAAAATCGGCCAGGAAACATCTTGCATCTCATTTGCCTCCATTGAGGTACATGCTTATGTTTGAACCAATAATATTCAAGATAGTATTTCATTGATTAACTTAGTCCTCAGCCACATGCTTCACAGGAAACCAAGGGTGAAATCACCCTTCTGTGACAGCCAAGAGAATAAGAAATTTATACTGGGAAGGAAAGCATAATGTTTACTTAACAACCTAGTAGGTCAGTAGCAGAAAATGTCAAATATCATTCTATTCCACAAATTTTGGTCTGGGAGACAGTGGCTGTGCTTATTATACTTCTATAAATACTTCTAAAAAATAAGTCATGGGATCATCAATAATTGACTAAATATTGTCACATTCTGATAAATTTGCCTTTAGACTGGCTGACTCATCCAAAAATGATATGTATGTTCAGCACTCAACTTTCCAGATGTTGTCATCATAAGATAGCTTGAAAGAATAAAAGTAAAGTTTAATGCTTCCCTTCCTTTTGGGTCCTTGCTTGCACTTACTCCAATCAAATTCACATTGATTTGTTCCTCTACTTTAAGATAAAGAAGAAGATTGATCTTGAAAATTTTGGATCACTCAGCTAAAGACCCCAATGCAAGTTCTTCCCCCTAAGGGAGTAACCTAGGATACAGTGAGTCTTTTCACATTATGAGGTTCCATAGCTTTCTTTTTAGATAATTTATAGATCTCAAGACCATCTCTTTTCCAAAGTAGCCACATGTGGTAGGTTAGCTGTACACAATCACAATCATAAAGAAGTCAATTTAATTTTCATTCTGAAACATTGCAGCAGGAGCTCTAGGGTCATTTGGAAGAGAAATGCAAATTCAAACTGATATATTTTTAAAAGATATTTTTAATATGAAGGAAACAAAAGATAAAGGGAGGGACAAAAACAGGAAGACCATAGGAATGGCTCTAGATACTACTCATATCTTTTTTATTAGGAATTAGTGAAGTCAGCCTCTCTTAGCTCCTTAACACAGTGAGTTTTTTCTTCTGTCAAACCCATTGAGTCAGTGGTAGTGGTGGATGAGAAAAAGCAGTACTATTAATATTAAAGTCATCAGCCAACAATAACAAAGTCACTGACAAAGACCTTTGCAAGACTCAGTTGGTACTAATGTTTGGTTCTTTATAGAATATAAGCTCACTTTCAGTGTTAGAATCAAAGGAGATAATCCTGACCTTTTTTTCATTTTACTTTCATTTAATCAGATACTTGTTAAGTGTTGACTATTCACCAGGCACCAGACTTTTCAGCTTTATAGACAATTTATTCTAGAGATAGAGCTAATAGAGAGTAGGAAAATAAATGGTACAGGCATATCTTGTTTAATTGTACTTTATTATACCTTGCAGATATTGCATTTTTTAGAAATTAAAGGTTTGTAGCAACCCTGTGTCCAGAGAGTCCATAGACAATAGTTTTTTAACAACACATGATCACTTGATGTCTCTATATAACATTTCGGTAATTCTCACAATATTTCAAACTTTTCCATTATTATTATGTACCTTATCGAGATCTGTGATCAGTAATCTTTGATGTTATTATTGTAATTATTTTGGGGCATCACAAACCGCACCATATACAACAATGAACTTAATCAATAAATGTTCTGTCTATTCTGTCTGCTCCACCGACTGGTCATCATTCCCTCATTGGTCTCCCTCTCCACAGGCCTCCCTATTCCCCGAGATAAAACAATATTGAATTTCAAAAATATTGAAATTCAGCCAATTAATAACTCTACAATGGCCTCTAAATGTTCAAATGAAAGGCCATCTCTTGCTTTAAATCAAAAGCTAGAAATGATTAAGCTTAGTGAGGAAGGCATGTCAAAAGCCAAGGTAGGCCAAAAGCTAAGCCTCTTGTGCCAAACAGTTTGCCAAATTGTAAATGCAAAGGAAAAGTGTTTGAAGGAAATTAAAAGTGTTACACTGCAGAATATATGAATGATAAGCAAGTTAAACAGCTTTATGGCTGATATGGAGAAAGTTTCAGTTCTCTGGATAGAAGATCCAACCAGCTGCAATATTTCCTAATCCAGAGCAAGATCCTAACTCTTTTCAATTCTGTGAAATTTGAGAGAGGTGATGAAGCTACAGAAGGAAAGTTGAAAGCTATCAGAGGTTGGTTTGTGAGGTTTAAGGTCAGAAGCTGTCTCCATAACATAAAAGTGCAAGGTGAAGCAGCAAGTACTGATGTAGAAGCTAAAGCAAGTTATCGAGAAGATCTAGCTAAGCAAATTGATGAAGGTGACTAAGCAAACAACAGATTTCCAAAGTAGACAAAAAAGCCATCTATCAGAAATTGTCATCTTAAGACTATGATGGCTAGACAGAAGTCAATGCCTGACTTGAAATATTCAAATGAAAGTTTGACTCTTTTGTCAGGAGCTAATGTATCTGGTGAGTTTAAGTTGAAGCCAGTGTTCATTTACCCCTCCAAAAATCTTAGGATCCTTAAGAATTATGCTAAATCTACTCTGCTTGTGCTCTATAAATAGAACAAAGCCTGGATAACAGCACGCCTGATTACATCATGGTTAACTGAATATTTCAATTCCTCTGTTGAAACCTACTGCTCAGAAAAAAAAGATTTCTTTCAAAATATTTCTGCTCATTGAAAATGCATCTGGTCACCCAAGGGGTGGGATGGAAATGTACAAGGAGATAACATTATTTTCATACCGACTAATTTCTTCTGAAGCCCATGGATCAAGAAGTCATTTTTACTTTCAAAACTTATTATTTAAGAAATACATTTTGTAATGCTATAGCCTTAGGCTATAGCCAGAGATAGTGATTCCTCTCATGGATCTTGGCAATATAAATTGAAAAGTTTCTGGAAAGGATTTGCCATTCTAGATGCCATTAGAATACTCATGATTCATGGGAGAAAGTCAAAATACCATATAAACAGGAGTTTTGAAGAAGTTCATTGGGGGTTCAAGACTTTAGTGGTAGAAGTAACTGTAGGTGTGATGGAATTAACAAGAGAACTAGAATTAGAAGTGACTGAATCCCTGCAATCTTATGATAAAACTCGAACAGATGAGGAGCGGCTTTCTAGGGATAAGCAAAAAGGTAGTTTCTTGAGATGGAATCTACTCCTGGTGTAAATGCTATGAACACTGTTATAATGACAACAAAGAATTTAGAATATTACATAAACTTAGTTGATAAAGCCTCATCAGGGTTTGAAAGGATCAACTACAATTTTGAAAGAAGTTCAACTGTGGGTAAAATGTTGTCAAGCAGCATTGCATGCTACAGAGAAATCTTTTGTAAAAGGATAGTCAATTGGTGCAGAAAACTTTGTTGTCATTGTATTTTAAGAAATTGTCATAGCCACAGAAATCTTTAACAACTACCATCCTGATCAGGCAAGAGCCATCAACCTTAAAGCAAGACCCTCCACTCAGCAAAAAGATTATGACTTGCTAAAGGCTCAAATGATTGCTAACAGTTTTTAGCAAAAAAAATATTTTAATTAAAGTACTTTTCATTAGACATAGTGTTACTGAATACTTAATAGATTACAGTATAGTGTAAACAACTTTTTTATGCACTAGAAAATCAAATAATTTATGTGGCTTGCTTTATTATTATATTCACCTTATTGCAATGGATTGGAACCAAACTGGCAATATCTCTGAGATATGTCTATATATTTCCTTGAGTACATCTCAACTTGCCAACCTAAATATGAATTTCTGTTAACTGACTATGGTTAAGCTAGGTTTATAGGTTTGTCTCACTTTCTAAAAGTTGAATCTAAATTTGATACTAGAAAATAACCTTCTTCATGCATTGGTGGTTCCTATTATTGAGGAAAAGCTAAGAGAGAATTAATATAAAGTGTAACATATTACTTGTAGGAAGGCTGTTAATCATGGCCATTTTTTTCCTTCTGGTTGGGGGTGAGTAAGGAGGTTTTTCTGAAGCAAGGATTATTTTTGTACCCATATTTTGCATAGAACTCATTTGAATCATAGGCCTCATAGCACATGGCAGGAAGGCAAGTTATCAGGAACAGAGAGGATAAAATAGGCTTCAGGAATCTCTTACCATATTGGAACACATTTAGAAACTTCTGTTTAAGAAGCCAGTTCTTTCTAGTGTAAAGCCAGATTGCTGCAATACAGTTCTTCTATATAATATCAAGAGAGAAGTAAATTACTCAACAACTCCCAACAACTCCATCAGATAAGGAAAAAACACTGAATCTGTTAGATTAGTAATCAGTTCATTGAAAATAGATAACCCTTTTTATAGATCATTATAATGTTTATGTCTTCAGTGTGAGAAAACCAGAGTACATGATTTTGAATGCCCTATTTCTATCCATGAGTCTATGATTTTATTTAAAAAATCTATGAAATGACATAAGATTTTATGAGTGGATTCTTATATATGTCATTAAATATAAGAGTTCATTGTTTTCAAATATTTCAGTATCTTATTAATCACTAAGAAACTATACACACTGCCATATAAACTATAGTATAATGTTTTACCACTTAGAATTTTCAACTTAAATTGCTTATAAATCTTCTGTCATATATTACTCTTATTTAAACAAAAAGATATATATATATGCAGGAAAAAAATGAATGTGGTTTTCCTAAAGCATTACTTTATTAGGGTCCTACTCTTTTTGGTTGTTACTTGTCTAAATTAAGGACAGAGATTGTGTCTCATGCGTGTAATCTCAGCACTTCAGGAAGTAAAGGTGGGAGGATTACTTGAGGCCAGGAGTTCTAGACCAGTCTGGGCAACCTAGTGAGACTTCATCTCTACAAAAAATTAAATTAAATTAAAATTAAAAAATGAATAAATTGGCAAAAAGTTATATGTATTTAAAATGTAAAACATATTATTTTGAAGTATATATAAATTTCTAAAGAACAAATCAGCTAATTAACATATGCATTACATCCATAGTAATCATTTTTGCAATGAGAACACTTTATATCTGTTCTCTTAGCACTTTCAAGAATATAATTTATTGGTAACTATAGCCACCATGTCATAGAATAGATCTCTTGAAGTTATTTTTCTTATCTAAATGAAATTTTATATCCTTTGAACAGCATCTCTCCAAACTTCTCAACCAACCCAGGCCCTGGTAGCGGCCATTTTACTCTCTGTAAAGTAGAGTTTTATATGATCAACTTTTTTAGATTCCATATATGAGTGAAATTATGTGATATTTTTCTTCTTGTGCCTGGATTATTTCACTTAACATAATGACCTCCAGGTTTATCCATGTTGTTGAAATTGACAGGATTCCATTATTTTGAGGGGCTGACTAGTATTCCATTGTGTATATATACCACATTCATATTCTTTATCCATTCGTCCATTCAGTCAACACTTAGGTTTATTCCTTATGTTGATTATTATGAATAATACTTTAATGAAGAAGACTGAAAATATCTCTTCAACATACTGATTTTATTTCCTTAGGATAAATATTCAATAGTGGGATTGTGGGACCACCTGGTAGTTCTATTACTAATTATTTGAGAATCTGTCATGCTGTTTTCTGTAATGGCTGCACTAATTTACATTTTCACCAACCGTATGTGAAGGTTCCCTTTTCTCTCCATCCTTTCCAACACTGACTATCTTTTGTCTTTTTGATAATATGCATTTTAACAGGTGTGAGGTGATATATAATTGTGATTTTAATTTACATTTCCCTGATTATTAGGGATGTGGAGCATTTTTCAAATACCTGTTTCCATTTGTGTGTCTTCTTTTGAGAAATGTCTATCCAAGTCCTTTCCCCATTCTTTAATCTAGATATTTGTTTTCTTGCTATTGAGTTCTTTGAGTTTCTTATATATTTTGGATATTAATCCCTTATTAGATGTATAGTTTGCAAATATTCTCTTTCATTCTGTACATTGTGTTTTTACTCTGTTTATTGCTTGTGTTTCTGTTCAGAAGCTTTTTAATTTGATATAGTCCCATTTCACTATTTTTGCATTTTATGCCTATGCTTTGGGGTTCATATCTAAAGTTATTGCCCAGACCAATGTCATACAGCTTTTTTCTTATATTTTCTTCTAGTGGTTTCATAGTATTGGGCTTTACATTTAAGTCTTTAATGCATTTTGAGCTGATTTTTAAAAGTGGTGAGAGGCATCTAGTTTTATTCTTATGCATGTGGATATCCGGTTTACTCAACACCATTAGTTGAAGACACTGTTTTTTCCTATTGTGTGTTCTTGGTACCCTTGTTAAAAATCAATTGGTGGCAAATGTGTGAATTTATTTCTGGGATTTTTATTCTGTTCCCTTGGTCTATGTGTCTATTTTTATGTCACTGCCAGGCTGTTTTGATTATACAGTTTCATAATATATTTTGAACTCATATAGCATAATTTCTCTCAGCTTTGTTTGTTTTAGCTGAAGATTGCTTTGGCTATTTGGAGTCTTTTGTGGGTCTAATTATAGAGTCTTTTTCTGTTTCTGATGGGAATGTCATTGGTATTTTGAAAGGGATAGTGTTGAAACTGTAGACCTCTTTGGGTATTATGAATATTTTAATAATCTTAATTCTTCTAATCCCTGACCACAAGATATTTTCCCATGTAATTGTGTCCTCAATTTCTTTCATTAATATTTTATAGTTTTCAGTGAAGAGATATTTTACCATAGTTAAATTAAGTCTTAAGCATTATATTTATTTTGTGTACAAAATAAATGAGATTTTTTAAAATTTCTTTTTCAGATTGTTCACTCCTAGTATACAGAAATACTCTTGATTTTTGTATGCTGATTTTGCAATATTACTACATTTGTTTAGTAGCTCCATTTTTTGGTAGCATTATTAAGGTTTTCTACATTTAAGATCATGTCCTCTGCAAACAGAGACAATTTAACTTCTCCCTTTTCAATTTGAATGTATTTTATTTCTTCTCTTTCCTAATTGTCTGGGGCCTTATCTTTTCTTCTCCTTTTTTAAGTCCTGTGACTCAAGTATTTGCTCTTTTGAGGCTGTCCCAAAAATCTGGTAAGTTTTCATCCTTTCTTTTTATTCTTTTTTCTCCTCTGACTGTATATTTTCAAATAACTTGTCTTTGAGTTCACAGACTTTTTTCCTACTTCAGTAATTCTATTGTTGATGCTCTCTATGCTATTTGTCATTTCATTTATTGTATTTTTCAATTTCTGGATTTCTGTTTGATTTTTATTATTATTTTTTCAATCTCTATTAAATTTCTTATTATTCACATTTATTGTTTTCCTCATTTCATTGAATTGTTTCTCTGTATGTTCTTGAAGCTTATTGAGCTTTGTTAAAACAGGTATTTTGAATTCATTGTCAGGCAGTTCGTACATCTCTAATCCTTTAGATTTAGTCACTGGCACCTTCTTTTGTCTGTTTTGATGTCATGTTTCTTTGATTGTTCTTGATCCTTGTGATCATGTGTCAATGTCTGCACATTTGAAGTAAGTACTTATTACAGTCTTCACAGACTAGCTTTATCTGGGAAAATCCTACAGCAGTCATGGTGCTGGGGTACGCCAGAAACCTGGGCCTCCTGCAGCTGGCATATCACTGGTAGAAGCTTGGGTCCTACTGAAACAGGCACAATACTGGAGTACACCAGAATTCCAGGAAAGATGCCTGTCAGCATGGCACTGGGGCATGCCAGAAACCCACTGAGGACCACTTGCCACTGAAGACTGTCCAGACTCTGGGGCCACTGAAAATGGCCTGGTAATGATTCTGGCTGATGATCAAGTCTGAAAGTCCTATGCTCATTTTCCTTTATTTTCTCAGGAAGATGGTATCTCTTCTAGCACTGTGCTTCCTGGAGTTGGGGGAGGGTGACATAGGCAATATAAAACAGTCTTTACTTTGCTCTTCAATGCATGTTTTCTTATCATTGTGCTACAACCAAGTACTTTGATCTCTCATCTGCTTTTATTAGCTTTTGTGAAGGTATGATCATGTGTGAATAGCTATTCAAATTGTTATTTCTATCAGGGGAGGCAAGAACTGAAGAGTCCTACTCCACCATCTTCCTCTGCCCCTCTCTCTGGGTCCTAATCTTCTGAATCACTTTTCAACTCAGAGCTATTGTTGTCTATACTTTTTTTTTTTCTTTTTTATTGGGGGAAAACTACAAAGCATTTACAGTGTAATGTTTACAGTCACAATTTATAGTGAGCTGATTTCCCAAAATATATTACCACTCAAGTTGACTTATTTTGTTACATTTAAAAATCTACTCTGTCAAAGTAGTCCATAGAGTACATACATAGTGCTCCAACTGTATCTACGTACAACCAAC
>CAUYRT010004740.1:0-11831 GCA_963574885.1 Lepilemur ruficaudatus | reverse complement strand
ATGAGTACTTTTAAAAGTTTAAAGAGTTTTATTTTTATTGGTTTTATATGAAATAACTTGTGCTTTTTGAAATTTTATAGTGGGCAGAAATGGATCTGGAAAAAGTAACTTTTTTTATGGTAGGTATTGTTTTTGAATTCTAAATATCTAGACCTAGGTATCTTAAGGTAATTTATTAAAAGCACTGGTTTTCTGAGGTTGTATCTGCATGAAACCCAATACAGGGTTGCATTTTAGTATAGCGGATTTAGAGTGTAAGGATCTATGTCCTACTCTCTACCCAGTGACTAATTAGCTATGCTAGACTGGGCAAAACAGTTAACCTCTCAAATTGTTCTTTTCATTTTAAAAATGGAGATGTTTGGGCCGGGCGCTGTGGCTCACGCCTGTAATCCTAGCTCTCGGGGAGGCCGAGGCGGGCAGATTGCTCAAGGTCAGGAGTTCGAAACCACCCTGAGCAAGAGCGAGACCTCGTCTCTACTAAAAATAGAAAGAAATTAATTGGCCAACTAAAAATATATAGAAAAAATTAGCCGGGCATGGTGGCGCATGCCTGTAGTCCCAGCCACTTGGGAGGCTGAGGCAGAAGGATTGCTTGAGCCCAGGAGTTTGAGATTGCTATGAGCTAGGCTGATGCCACGGCACTCACTCTAGCCCGGGCAACAGAGTGAGACTCTGTCTCAAAAATAAAATAAAAAAAAAACCAGAAAAGCTTCACATTTTGTTATTGATAATATTCTATAAATGTTTAGGATTGTTATCAAAATTAAGAAAATACCTCTCAAGTTCTTTCATATATGAGCTGTAATATTTGGAAGAAATCTCTACAGACAGGTCTGGCCCCATACATTTCAAACCTTGTTTCTCCTCCACATACCTCTGGGGCTGGGTGTCTCGGGGCATGATTGTGTTGCTCTGTGACGCTGAGTGAGTCCGCATATCGGGAGGTAGGAATAATCCATTAGCCGTAACTTACCTACTCATAGAGGCAGCAGTGAGCCACATAAATATATCCTCCTGCACACAAATTAAGTGCATCTTCACCTCAACTGCTCTTCAGGTAGATCCCAAAGATGCCTGTAGTGTAAAGCCTATGAGGACATGTGACACCGGGAAGCTGGAGCAGAAAGAGATGAGGGTCTTAGCCTGTTGTGGTCAAATTAATTCCTTTTCCAAATTTACAAAAACATATGCCAATATGAACACACTGCTAGGACCCTTCCCTTGGGGCATTTCTGGATGCAGAAGATGAGTTAGGCGGCTGCTGCAGTAACCTGCCTAAGCTGATGGCAGGGTGGCAGGGAGTGGGGCGGAAGCAATAGATTTGAAAAATATTTAGGAGGTAAGATTCGTAGAACATGGTTGATCAACTGAACTCTGAAGAGAGTGAGAAGTGTTGATCTCTCCAGGTTGTAACCTTGGTTTTTTTTGTTGTTGTTGTTGTTGTTTTTGAGACAGAGTCTCACTCTGTTGCGTGGGCTAGAGTGCCGTGGCATCAGCCTAGCTCATAGCAACCTCAAACTCCTGGGCTCAGGTGATCCTCTTGCCTCAGCCTCCCAAGTAGCTGGGACTACAGGCATGCGCCACCATGCCCGGCTAATTTATATATATATATATTGTTTTAGTTGTCCAGCTAATTTCTTTCTATTTTTAGTAGAGATGGGATATCACTCTTGCTCAGGCTGGTCTTGAACTCCTAAGCTCAAGGGATCCAACTGCCTCAGCCTCCCAGAGTGCTAGGATTACAGGTGTGAGCCACCATGCCCAGCCCAGATTGTAACTTTAGTTGGATAATTAGGTGGATACTGGTGTGGTTAGCCAAGATAGAGGATTGCAGAGGAGGGGCATGGGAAGGGAGAGGGAATCAAGGTCACTTTGGGCTTGTTCAGCTTAGGATGTCTCTGGGGACATCCAGGTGGAGGTATCTGACCAGCAAGTACCAGCACTGAAGAGTGAGATGCTGCAGGGAGAATTGATGGAGGTGAAAGGCCAGGGAGAGGTTGAGATTGCAGTGAGGAGGGCAGTGGGCCAAGCAAGGGACAAACCCCGGGGGTCCCAAGCACTTAACCAGTGGTCAGAGTAAGGTGAACCCATGAAGGAGATGGAGTCTTTAGAAATGAATGTAATTCAGTAGTTTATGATAGATTGCAGCTTAACATGTAGTCATCTCTTCCTTTCTTTCTTTTTCTTTCTTTTCTCTTCCTCCCTTTCTTCCTTTCTTTCCTTTTCCTCCCTTTCTTCTTTTCTTTTCTTTTCTTCCTCTTTTCCTCCCTTCCTTCCTCCCTCCCTCCCTTCCTGCCTTCCTTCCTACCTTCCTTCAAGTCTCACCCTGTCACCTAGGCTGGAGTTCAGGGGACCTAAGCATAGTTCACTGCAACCTCCAACTCCTGGGCTCAAGCAATCCTCCCAGCTCACCCTCTCAAATAGCTGGGACTACAGGCATGCACGAACATGCCCTGCTAATTTTTAAAAATGTTTTTGTAGCCATGGGGTCTCACTGTGTTGCCCAGGCTGGTCTTTAACTTTTGGCCTCAAGTGATCCTTCCATCTCAGCCTCCCAATGTGCTGGGATTATAGGTGTGACTAGGTGTGAGCCACTGTGCCTGACCTCCTTTTTTTTTTTTTTTTAATATTTCAGATTTCAAAAAGAGAAATGAACTACTTTAAAAGATTTCATGGGCTTTTTCTTACAAAACTTTGTAGACATTCACTTAGCTCTGCAGTCCCCAACCCCCAGGCCTTGGACTGGTACCAGCCTGTGGCCTGTTAGGAACTGGGCCACACAGCAGGAGGTGAGCAGCAGGCAAGCCAGTGAAGTTTCGTCTGTATTTACAGCTGCTCCCCATCACTTGCATCACTGCCTGAGCTCCACCTCCTGTCAGATCAGCAATGACATTAGATTCTCATAGGAGCGTGAATCCTACTGTAAACTGTGAGTACGAGTGATCTACATTGCATGCTCCTTATGAGAATCTAATGCCTGATGGTCTGAGGTGGAGGTGAGGTGGTGATGCTAGCACTGGGGAGTGGCTGCAAATACAGATCATCATTAGCAGAGAGGTTTGACTGCACTGAGACCGTAATAAATCAATTGCTTGCAGACTCATATCAAACCCTATCAGTAGGCAGGTGCAGTGGCTCACATCTGTAATCCTAGCACTCTGGGAGACTAAGGCAGGTGGATCACTTGACGTCAGGAGTTCGAGACCAGCCTAAGCAAGCGCAAGACCCCATCTCTACTAAAAATTTTTTAAAAATTAGCTGAACATGGTAGTGTGTGCCTGTAGTCCCAGCTACTCGGGAGGCTGAGGTAGGAGGATGGCTTGAGCCTAGGAGTTTGAGATTGCTGTGAGCTAGGCTGATGCCACGGCACTCGCCCAGGCAACAGAGCAAGACTCTGTCTCCAAAAAACAAAAGAAGCAAAAAAAAAAACAACCCACCAGTGAGTGGCAAATGACAATATAATAATAACAGAAATAAAGTGCACAATAAATGTAATGCCCTTGAATCATCCCAAAACCATCCCTGCCACCCCACCCGGTCTGAGAAAAATTGTCCATGAAACTAGTCTCTGGTGCCAAAAACGTTGGGGCTGATTTGTTAAATGGTATTTGAAATATTTGCTTGCATCAAGGAAGGGCAATTGGATGGTAAATATGCCCATATATAGTTCTACTTGCCTACTTCCTTCACCAAAGACTTAAAAAGTGGAATCTGGGCCGGGCGCGGTGGCTCACGCCTGTAATCCTAGCACTCTGGGAGGCCGAGTCGGGTGCATGGCTCAAGGTCAGGAGTTCAAAACCAGCCTGAGCAAGAGTGAGACCCGTCTCTACTAAAAGTAGAAAGAAATTAATTGGCCAACTAAAAATACATAGAAAAAATTAGCCGGGCATGGTGGCACATGCCTGTAGTTCCAGCTACTTGGGAGGATGAGGCAGAAGGGTTGCTTGAGCCCAGGAGTTTGAGGTTGCTGTGAGCTAGGCTGATGCCACGGCACTCACTCTGTCTCAAAAAAAAAAAAAAAAAAAAGTGAAATGTGTCTCCTTTTTAACCAATTTCAAAAGTACCTTAGGTGGTGATGGACATTGTTTTTCACTGACGGGGACTCCTGGGATAACTTCCCAGCAGGCTGCACAGGCCAGCGCTCAGTGGTGAAGGCTCAGGCAGCTCTTTTCATATGAATCGTCAAGACATGACAGAACTCATGACATTTGCATTTTCTAAGGTAGTCTCTTTTGTGTGGGTAAAACTGAACCAGACATGGTTAACACTTTGACCTCGAACCATAAAACTATAGGGCAGCACCCTCCTCCTCCCTACAGATTCCTGAGATGAGCAGTGGTGAGTTTATTTTTACGTGCTTTCAATTAAATTTAAAACCCATTTTAAGAGCCTTGTTCCCATTCTTCGTAGGGATCCCATCAAGTGTGGCTGGCTTTTTCAAGACAGGTCACTCTGCAGAAATTAATCAAGTGGTAGTTGAGGACCTTGAAAATTATAGTGGATTCTGAGATTCCCAAAGGTGGTAACTGGGGCTGGGTGGGAGAGTGGGGATGGGAGAAGAGCCACAGTGATTTTTAGTACTTCAGAAGCTTAATGAAATTTGGAACTTGACCTAGGGTCAGTCTACACTGGCTGACTGTCCTCTGTTTATGACAGGAATGACATTGGCTCAGTGGGCAGACACGAGCTATCTCTTGCTGATCCATGGTGCTGGTGGGGACACAGTGTTGTATGTGTAATAATGAAAGATGAGAAAGGGAATATTACCTAATGAATGTTGGATAGTCTTTTAAAGTGCTGCCTGTGTACTTGTAACACTGGTCCCTTCATCCTGCAGACTTGGCTTCTCTAATCCATCTTCCAGAAATACTGATCTGGGCGGGATGCCCTCCATGACTTGGCCCCCTGTATTCTTCCAGCCTCATCTTTCAATTCTTCCTTTCTTATACTTGGCTCTCTGGCTTTAAAGTGGAGCTACATAAAATTTTGTGGATAGGACAGTGCTGTTTCTACCTCCTGGTCTCTGCACAGACTCTTTTCTCTGCCTTTGCCCACCTGGAACATGAAGACATACCTCAGTTACCTTCTCTGGGGAGTGTTCTCTTTTTTGAGCCATCTCTCAGAGTTGTCACATTTTGTTTTCTATCATTATCTTATAGTGTGGTAATCTTTAATACACTGCTGTTCATAGTGTGTTCATATTCCTTGTTTACACATATTTCTGGCCCTCCAGACTAGGAGCTGTTTCTATCTCCAGTACCAAGCACAGGACCTGGCACAGAGCAGTACTTTTTCTTTTTTTTGTTTTTTTTTAAGACAGAGTCTCACTCTGTCACCTGGGCTAGAGTGCTGTGGCATCAGTCTAGCTCACAGCAACCTCAAACTGCTTGGCTCCAGTGATCCTCCTGCCTCAGCCTCCCGAGTAGCTGGGACTACAGGCGTGTGCCACCATGCCCGGCTATTTTTTTTTTCTATTTGCAGTTGCTCATCTAATTTATTTTTTTTTTTTTAGTAGAGATAGGGTCTCGATCTTGCTCAGGCTGGTCTCAAACTCTTGGCCTCAAGCAATCCTCCTGCCTTGGCTTCCCAGAGTACTAGGATTATAGGTCAGAGCCACCATGCCTGGCCAAGAAGTACTTTCTTAATAAGAGTTTGTTGGACGAGTGAATGAAAGCATTAGAGGTCTTGGTGAAGGAAAAGCTGGTCACCGTTGAATCTAATAGATTCCACAGGGGAAAGAGCAGCTCCCTACAGTGACTTTGTCCAACTAAGTAAGTATGATGAGAAACAGCATTTATGATTGATCTGAAAACTAAGATTGAAGCACAAATTATTATGGAGAAGTAAAGGTTCAGAAATACAGCATTTTGGTTTATTTGTCCATTTCTTTTCTGAAATGTTAATTAGCTGGATAAGGATTAGAATTTTACTATATGATAATCAAGCTATATCAATGAAAAATCACTAAAATTAAACTGAAAAGACAGAAAGTTGTAGCAAGTGGGATAGGTAGAGGGAGGCTTAATATCTATATTATAATGAGCTAATGCCACTGATTAAAATACCAAGATCCAGATAGAAAATTGGATGAAGGACATATTTGACTATAAATATTTGGTGACAACTTGTGTACACACTATTTTAAGAGTCATATAAAATACTCATATCCTTTCACCTAGTTACCTCCCACTTGGGACTTTATTTTATAAAATAAAAATTTAAAAGAAGGCTAATGTTACAGACATGAAGGTGTTCATTGCACCAATATGTGTAATGTCAGAACTGTAAATAATTCAACCCCTGACATAGAAAGGATAGTTATATAAATTCTGCCATATCCATTTGAATCACTATCATTTGCAATAAATAAAATTATTGATCAATATTTGGCCATGCTAAAAGTGCCTTTGGTAAGCAGCAGTAGCAAATTATAAAATTATCTCTTTTTTGTCCCCCTTTTTTTTTATTTCAGCATATTATGGGGGTACAAATGTTAAGGTTACGTGCTTTGCCCTTGCCCCCTCCCCCCTCCAGTAGGAGCCTCAAGACTGACCATCCCCCAGATGGTGCACATCACACTTATTATGTATGTATATACCCATCCCCTCCTCCCCACTCCCGTCTGCTCGACACCTGATAAATGTTCCTATGTGTCCACTTAGGTGTTGATAAGCTAATACCAAGTTGGCTGGTGAGTACATGTGGTGCCTGTCCATCCAATCTTGGGATACTTCACTTAGTAGAGTGGGTTTCAGCTCCATCCAGGAAAATACAAGAGGTGCTATATCACCATTGCTTCTTATAGCTGAATAGTACTCCATGGTATACATACACCACATTTTATTAATCCACTCGTGTATTGATGGACACTTGGGTTGTTTCCACAACTTTGCGATTGTGAATTGTGCTGCTATAAACATTCAAGTGCAAGTGTCTTTTTTATAGAGTGTCTTTTGTTCTGTTGGGTAGATGCCCAGTAGTGGGATTGCTGGATCAAATGGTGGATCTACTTGTATTGCTTTCAGGTATCTCCATATTGCTTTCCACAGGGGTTGCACTAGTTTGCAGTCCCACCAGCAGTGTAGGAGTGTTCCTATCTCTCCGCATCCACGCCAACATTTATTGTTTTGTGACTTTTTGATATAGGCCATTCTCACTGGAGATAAGTGATATCTCATTGCGGTTTTGATTTGCATTTCCCTGATGATTAGAGATGTTGAGCGTTTTTTCATATGTTTGTTGGCCATTATTCTGTCTTCTTTTGAAAAGTTTCTGTTCATGTCCTTTGCCCACTTTTTGATAGGGCTGTTTGATTTTTTTCTTGCTGATTTTCCTAAGTTCTAAATAGATTCTAGTTATCAGCCCCTTATCAGATGTGTAGCATGCGAAAATTTTCTCCCATTCTGTAGGTTGTCTGTTTGTTCTCATGACAGTTTCTTTGGCTGTGCAGAAGCTTTTCAGTTTGATCAGGTCCCGTTTATTTATTTTTGTTGTTGCTGTGATTGCCTTTGTGGTCTTCTTCATAAATTCTTTGCCTAGGCCAATGTGTAGAAGAGTATTTCCAATGTTTTCCTCTAGAATTCTAATAGTTTCCTACCTTAGGTTTAAGTCTGTTACCCAGCGTGAGTTGATTTTTGTGAGAGGTGAAAGGTGTGGATCCTGCTTCAGTCTTCTACATGTGGCTATACAGTTTTCCCAGCACCATTTATTGGATAAGGATTCTTTTCCCCATTGTATGTTTTTGTCTGCTTTGCCGAAGATTAGGTGGCTATATGATGATGGTTTTATATCTGGGTTCTCTGTTCTGTTCCACTGGTCGATGTCCCTGTTCTTGTGCCAGTACCAAGCTGCTTTAATTACTATAGCCTTGTAGTATAATTTGAAGTCTGGTAAATTGATGCCTCCCATTTTGTTTTTATTGCCTAGGATTGCTTTTGCTATACGGGTTCTTCTCTTGTTCCATATGAAGAGTAAAGTTATAAAATTATCTCTTAAATTTATATTACATATGTGCCTAGGGAGAGTGTAGGTTTTCTGTTTGGAATGATGGGTGAAATACTTCCAATTCTTTTATTGTTACAACAATAAGGAGGCAGGAAGAAGCAGTGAAAATAACAATAGACTTGAGGTCACAATACCAGCTCCTTCCCTTGTTGTCATCTTAATCTTGAGCAAGTTCCTCAGTCACATCTCTAAAGAGGAAATGTATTAATAATAACTAGATGTGCGGGCCTTTGTGAGTGGTAAATGAGATGGCAGAACTGGCACCTGAGCACTGCATCAAAGAGAGCTGAATGTAGGTTGAACATCTGTGCAATGACTTTTTCTTCTAATGTGGTAGAAGAGATGACAGTCCTAGTTCAACTGGAACCCACTTTGACTTTAGGAGTTAGATAGGACGTGGTCACTATGATGTGCAGGTAAACAGAAGACCTCAGAAAACAAATCATACTGCTCTCAAGTTGCTCTCTGTGAATTTGTGTTTTCTGCTTTTATTGGCCAGAATGTGGGGTGAAAGAGTCAGGGGTGGGTAAAATGTCCAAAAAGAGAAGGGATATGGTCTAGACTTCAGGGAAAGCTGAGAAGAGAGATCTCATAGCGTCTTGCTCTAAGATCAATAGTAGCTCTTTGACCTCACATTCATCTCTTTTCATATTATCTTTTTAAAATTTCACAGAAAAATAGACTCATAGAATATTAGGAATATGAAGGACTTTCCAGTATAAGATAGCTGACTGACCAAGTATTTATGTTCTCTCCCTTCCAAAATGACACTAAATGATAAGAAAGGGGCCAGCGCAGTGGCTCACACCTGTAATCCTAGCACTTTGGGAGGCCGAAGTGGAAGTATTGATTGAGACCAAGAGTTCGAGACCAGCCTGGGCAAGAGCAAGACCTCATCTCTATAAAAAATAGAAAAATTAGCTGAGCGTGGATGGTGCATGCCTATAGTCCCAGCTACCAGGGAGGCTGAAGTGAGAGGATTGCTTGAGCCCAGGACTTTGAGGTTGCTGTGAGCTCTGATGAGGCCAGCACATTCTAGCCTGGGCAATAGAGCAAGACTCTGTCTTACAAAAATAAATAAGATGAGAGAGGAATCTTTTTTTAAGTGAAGCCAATGAGAGAGTAGCTGTCCACGCTTGAGAGATTTCAAAAGATTTCTGGAAAATGAAAGGTAATGGAGGAGTGGTGACTAAGGATGTAGGAGGATGAGAAAATCTTGGTCCCCAGTGAGTGTGGGGGAGGGGATCATAGGAACAGGGAGTAGGGAGAAGATGGGTCTCAATGA
The DNA here is from genome assembly GCA_963574885.1 of Lepilemur ruficaudatus. NCBI lineage: Eukaryota > Metazoa > Chordata > Mammalia > Primates > Lepilemuridae > Lepilemur > Lepilemur ruficaudatus. Next base: position 2,539 of record CAUYRT010004740.1, on the reverse strand, counting down.
CGCTGGAGAGCCAGGGTCCTGGAAATACAGGAGTTGCAAAGGGTGGAAGGAAAATACAGCTGAAAATGGGAAGATTAATGATACATTCCTGTCAGATCTTCTACCCTCTTCTACTGTCCATCAGTGAGGCATTGTACCAGTCAGAAAATAAGCGGATTTTTTTCCCCACTAATTTCTGAGAAAAGAGGGTTTTTTCTTTTTTAAAAAAAATTTTTTTAAGTAAACAGCCCTAAAGTGAAGATTTTCCACATTACATCTGACTTTGTCAAATCACCCTAAAACAAAGCCCTCCAATGAACAAGCCTTGCTCCTGTCCATGGAGTAGGATGTTACAGAGAGATGGTCACGCAGTTGCTGGTACGTTTGTTTGTGTTACCGTTAAACATGATGGACACCAAGGATGGCCAGGACATTTGGGGACAGCTATAAAAGCTGCAACGGGACAGAGAAAGACCAGGATGAAATAAACAGAAAAATGACCCTAGAGGCAGCAGAGAATTCAGGGGACTGAAAAGATTTTAAGCAAAACAAAGAAAAACCTTTCAAATTTATATCCTCCAGAGAGATTTGAGAAGATATTATATCCATAAAGTAAGAACAGGATACCTTGAAAAAGGAGCCACTAGAGAACAAGAAAGAGTGCTTAGAAAGTAAGACTAATCTCCTAGAAGTTAGAACCGGAATACAGAGATGGAAATAGGACAAAAAAAGATAAGAGATGTAGAAGAAGGTCTAGAATGTCCAACTTGTTACTTGTAAGAAATGAAAAATGGAGGAAAAAATATTAAAGAAACAATACAAGCTTTGCACAGTGGCAGTATCGTAGCCAATGAGGTTTATCTGGGGCGCAATTATTGCTAATTCAAAACTTTTCCCAATACCCCGCCATGATGACTTGTGATATAGTCAGTGTTGGCAATTTTTGACGGTCCCTATGGGGACTGCGTAAAAAAAAAAAAAAAAAAAAAAACACCAGAATTTTCCCAAAATTGAAAGAGATCTCTGAGTTGCTCAGCATAATGCACACAGAAAAGATACATACCCAGGAGCATTGTTGGAAACTTTTAGGACATTGAGAATAAAGAGGATATGTGGTTATAGAGAGAAAAACCCAGGCCCTTTCAAAGGATCAAGAGTGAAGTTGGCATGAGCCGCACTGGATGATAGAAGGTAGTAGAATAGTACCTTTGACATTGTGGGGGGAGATGATTTTCAACATAGAATTCTTTTTTTTTTTTAGAGACAGGGTCTTGCTCTGTCACCCAGGCTGGAGTGCAGTGGCATCATCACAGCTCACTGCACCCTCAAGCTCGGGCTCAAGTGATCCTCCTGCTTCAGCCTCCTGAGTAACTGGAACTAGAGGTGCATGCCACTATGGCCAGCTAATTTTTTTACTTTTTTGTAGAGGTGGGATCTCTCTATGTTGCCCAGGCTTGTTTCAAACTCCAGGCCTCAAGCAATCCTCCCACTTTGGCCTCCCAAAGCACTGGGGTTACAGGCGTGAGCCACCACTCCTGGCCTCAACATAGAATTCTATACCCATCCAAACTAGATAAATTAGTTTGGATAAACATTTGGAGATTCAGGAAGTTTGCCTCTCACATACCAATTCTTAGGAAGTTACTGGAGATTGTGCTCCAGTGAGATAAGGAAGTCATGACATCCCAGAAACAGGAGCTGAAAGCCAGGAAGGAGAATAATGAAGGAAAGTCTCAGAATATCAAGTGCAAAGGGGAGTCAGTCCCTTGAAACAGGAAGACTAGGAATTTCAGGCGGGAGTTTTCCTAGGGGAAAGGGGCTGTTTGGAGAAACTTGATACCATCTTTGGAAATTTGGACTAACCTAAAAAGGTGTCAACGTAAAGGCAGACAGAAAAAAGAAAAACAATTGGAAACCCCAGGAGTGGGCAAAAGAACACAGAAAGCTAAAAAGACAGAGCATGCCATCATAACATACACCAATTAGCTACATAGAAAGCAGTATTTATAATATTAACAACTATAATGTGAGCACTCTTGGTTGATTTTGAATTCAGAGTCAATATAGGGATGAAGGAAGGGCTTTTGGCTACAGGCCAGATAGTTTTAACCTTGACAATGTAAAAGTATAGCTGATAGGATGAAGGTGGGAGTGGGGCGGAGAGCTCAGGGAGGGATGCAAAGAGCTTTGTCTTAAAAAGTGTGGACACAAGGCCGGGCGCGGTGGCTCACGCCTGTAATCCTAGCACTCTGGGAGGCCGAGGCGGGTGGATTGCTCAAGGTCCGGAGTTCGAGGCCAGCCTGAGCGAGAGCGAGACCCCGTCTCTACTAATAATAGAAAGAAATTAATTGGCCAACTAAATATACATATAGAAAAAATTAGCCGGGCATGGTGGCGCATGCCTGTAGTCCCAGCTACTTGGGAGGCTGAGGCAGGAGGATCGCTTCAGCCCAAGAGTTTGAGGTTGCTGTGAGCTAGACTGACGCCACAGCACTCTAACCCAGGCAACAGAGTGAGACCCTGTCTCAAAAAAAAAAAATGTGAACACAAAAGATAATGC
>CAUYRT010004734.1:0-21876 GCA_963574885.1 Lepilemur ruficaudatus | reverse complement strand
CCACTTGGTCGTGATGGATTATTTTTTTGATGTGTTGCTGAATTCTATTAGCTAAAATTTTGTTGAGAATTTTTGCATCTATATTCATGAAGGATATTGGTCTGTAATTTTCTTTTTTTGTTGGGTCCTTTCCTGGTTTTGGAATTAAAGTGATGTTCGCTCCATAGAATGAATTCGGAAGGATTCCATCCTTCTCAATGTTGTTGAGTAAATTCTTAAGAATAGGTATGAGTTCTTTTTTGTATGTTTGGTAAAACTCTGACGTGAAGCCATCAGGTCCTGGGCTTTTCCGTTTTAGGAGGTTCTTAATCACTGCTCCAATTTCTCAGCTTGAGATTGGTCTGTTTAGGAATTCTGTTACCTCCTGGGTGAACTTAGGAAGGTTGTATGTTTCCAGGAATCTGTCCATTTCCTCCTCGTTATGTAGTTTTTGAGCATATAGATTTTTATAGTAATCAAAGATAATGTTTTCAATAATCTTTTCTTATTAACTCCTGTTTTTAGCTCATTTAAAAAATGCAAAGTGTGTCAAAATTCAGTTTGTATTTGAAAACCCTCCGTTAAGATTTTTCTTGGCACTGGGCCATGCAAAAAGGCTGCTTTTACATGTAGATTCTTCTCTTTATATATATATATCTTTGTGGGAAAGTTTTCAGTTCAAAACTGGTTCCTTAAATATCCTTAAAGTATATGAATTAATATCACATTTTAAATAAGGTACAGATTTTTTAAATACATATGCATTCTCTTGGCTTGGGCAAGTTTTATCTATTTATAATTTTTATTTATTTATTTATTTTGAGACAGGGTCTTACTGTTTCATCCAGGCTGGAGTGCAGTGGCATGATCATAGTTCACTGCAACCTCCAACTCCTGGGCTCAAGTGATCCTCCTGCCTCAGCCTCCCAAGTAACTGGGACTACAGGCACACTATACCATGTCTGGCTAAATTTTTTTAAAAAATGTATTTTGTAGAGATGAGGATCTCACTATGTTGTCCAGGCTGGTCTCAAACTCCTGGCCTCAAGCGATCCTCCAGCCTCAGCCTCCCAAAGTGCTGAGATTATAGGTGTGAGCCACTGTGCCCACCCCAGATTTTATTAAAGAATATACAGGTGTAGAAATTTGTTTTTAGGCATACCATCTATTTGCTGAGGACACACACTTTGGTGGATGTGATAGTGATGACAATGATGGGAAGGGAGAGAGATCAAGAGCTCTAGAGGACGGGATGTGGCAAGTCAGGAGAGGAGAACATCTGCAGATGGGCTTGAAGTTGAGCACAGACAGATTTGAGATGTTGAGGAAAGAGTAGTTGCCACTCTTAGAAATTCCACCTGGGTGGTTTCCTGCATGTCTGCAATGAAACTCCTGTGTAATAAATGAAGAAAATAACATACAAAAGTTTAAATTTTATTGGGTGTCAAGCTCATAAAGAACTGCTGTTTGCTTAGAGTATAAGGATGACCAAGATTGAATGAATGAACCCCAGCTGCTGCAATAGTGGCTGCCCTCTGTCTTCTTTCCTCCACTCCAGTCATGTGCTGTCTTGTTGGTCACATTCCTTTGCCATGATGGCCCACGACCAGCTAGAGCAGAAACTCACCTGCCTATGCACCTGATCTCATTTGATCTCGGAAGCTAAGCAGGGTCAGGCCTGGTTGGCACTTGGGTGGGAGAAATTCACCTGCCTAGACATAGAAGAAAAGGTTATGCTAGGAACCTAAACAAAATTTCACTCAGTAAGAGTCGCTATCCACCAGAAATGGGAATGATGAAGCACAGAGGGAAAAATGGGAATAAACATTCACATCAAAGCTCTTGTCAGTGCTGTTTGCTGACAGATGCATTGAGGTAAATGCTGTTACCTCAAGAAGTGTTATCTTCTGGGGATCCTTATCATAATTTTATTTTAAATTCAAACAGCTGTTGTTTAACTACCACAGACCACAATTTCTCTGCAGCTTGGGGCCATAAAGTTAGCTTTCACGCACTGTGTTTCCTTTCTTCCCTTGTATTTGATCTAATTTCCACGCATCTGACACTCTCGTGCTATATACTATTTGCATATTTTAATATGTACTTTTGCAGATCCCGTAAGTACTCAGGTGCTAAATGTGGAAGAATAAATAAAAGTGGAAGCTCCCAATGACAGATTATAAAAGGAAGGAAGAAAAACTCTCAGGTTTCACTTACATGTAAAATATTCTAAACAATAACAGCTCCTTCAGGACAACAAAGCAGGTTTTTCTAGGGTAGTTGGTTTATGGTGACTGCAAGAAAAAAATGGATGTTTTTTTTGGCAGTGAAACACAGCACACTTATCTGAATTGAGCCCAAGGGCTTACCATACAGTAAGGGAGAGAGAACTTCAGCTTTATTTAAGAAATCAACAAATGTGGCCACTTCCATAATCTGAATGTTTTCTAAAATAAATATTCATGGTTTTTCATTCATGGGATTTTAAAAAACTGAGGTTGCAGTTTCAAACAAAAGAAAACTCTGGGGAAGATAGGAAGGGGATAAAAAGTCACTCTTGGGGAAATTTTAAAAACCGTCCCTATGGGCTATTGTACCGTATTTATCGAAGGCGCTTTGTCAGGGCACGAACTAACCTGGGACTCCGGCAGTTACTGGACAGAAAATCAATCTCGGTCAGGGTTCGACGGGCCCAAGACTTGTTCTTTGGTCTTAACTATAGTGTCTGAAAACTGGGAAGCAGAGGTCAGAGGACTGAAAAAACTTTTTCTTTCCTTAGCTCTTTAGACTGGTTTGTGAAGATTTTCTGCAAGTCCGGGGAACCTCACACTTCCGTCTCCTTTCTCATTCACCCAGTTAACAGCAACATACTGGCAGCCACGTGGGCTCTCAAAGTTATTCGGGGTGATCTTTAGGGCTCAGCCCTTTTTGAATCTTTCTTTGTCATAACCAATTTCCACAAAGGAAGTGAGGAGTGATCCTTATTGCAACAGAATGAGTCAGACTCCGGGGCTCAGTGATTCACTTACTGATTAGATGACTTGTTTTCTGGTAGCGAAGGGTTGGTGCCACCATAGTGATTTAACAGGTACCCTCACACACACTAGTAAAACCAACAAGTGTGAGAAAAGCACCCTCCCTGGCAGGTTTAACAACAAGAACAAGACAGTCACACACCTCTCCTGACGGTGGACCCGAAAAGCCCCATCACAGTGTATGTTTTATTTCTGGGCCTATGTTGCTCATGGAAATGTGAAAAATCCAATAGAAACAAAGTAACGTCAAGAAAAGGGGAAAATTTGCAAGGTCTAACTTGGGAATTTGACTTTATTGTATGAAAACGATGTCACTATAACAGACTTTGAATAGTTAATATACTTTTTGTCTTAGACTTTTCATTGTGTCTGCTTCCAATAGACCCTAGAATTGGAAATCATTGAAAATTGGACTAGTTATTTTTAAGGAAAGTTGCTTGGTACCTTATGTTTCATGAGAAAATTCTATGGTTTATTTACAAACCAGTGAGATAAGCTACTGTAATCACCACCTGGCACCTTTCCTTTGAGAGCCTGACAAACGTTAATTAAGAAAGTCTCACAATGACCCCATGAAACAGATAAGAGGGTAATTTCAGCATTTCTGGGAAGGAAGGCAAGAGCTTCTCTCTGTCCTTCCCCATCTTCTGAATGGCTGTCATGTTCTTAACACAGAAAGTCAGGGGACAAAAAGAAAAGGAACAGGAGAAAAGGCCACCTCTCATGAATGTCCACAAGAATGTGAGCTGCTTCCCTGAGAGTGATTAATTTGGTTATGATGACATCTCTCCACTCACCCCAAGGCACCGGAGGGTTGTCAATGAGCAAGGGGGATGGAGGATCTTGGTCCTATTTTATTTCATTTTGAGCAAATGGAATCTAGCATAACACCTAGTCACATGACTTCCCAAATGATATTGAACCTCAGTATAGAAGGAAGGAAGCCACTGCTCAATTAGCCACACTGATGGCTTCTGGCCGACTCTCCTCCAGGTATCTCCCAGATGACTATAGCCCCAGCCCAGCTCTGTCTGTCTCAAGCCATTTCACACTGAATCATCGCACACAGGTCTGTGACTGGAGGATGCTTATCTGACTTGTGTTTAAATGAGCTGAATGATATTTCCCAATCTATTAATATTTTGGTCTGCTGATATTCGTTTTTTAAATGAAAGCTTTAAAAAGTCAATTAAAAAATATTGTCTTTCTAATTCTTCTATAAGGTGTTGAAATCAACAAGCATTTTATCTTAAAAAGCAAATATTTATATGGAATAAAGAAATCTGATTTTACTCTTAGTGTACTTGTTTTATATATATATTCAATTAAGTTATTATTGAAGCTATTTTGATAAACCTTTAATTCAGGATCTGAACATCATTATTCTTATTTTTTCTTAGTGTGCAGAGAATCTTAAGAATATAAAGAAAAAGTTTTCACTACTAAAATGTGTGTGTGTGTGTGTGTGTGTGAGAGAGAGAGAGAGAGAGAGAGAGAGAGAGAGGGAGAGAGAGAATAAATGAGCATGAGAATTTTGGTGTGCAGAAGATGAACTGCACTGTGCTGGACATAGGTGGATCAATTTTTAGCAGTATCAGAGATTAATGAAGATCAAGCCACAGTCAATTTGGCTTTGGCGATTAGGAAAGTTTTCATGATAGCTGAAATGAATAGACCTGCTATTATGGACTTATTTGGGTAAATATAGTTTGGAAGTTATATTTTGTTCTCATGGATCTGACATTCAGTAATGTATTTAATACCCTACATTGTACCTATACTCTGTATATTGTAAGAAACACGGAGTTGACTTGTGGATGAGATGTATATTTTTGGGTGTTTGTATGTGTGTCAAATACGAATTCATTTATTTACTCATTTAGTGTATAGATGGGATGGAGTATACAAAGAGGAGTAGGTCAGAGGGATACTCAAGAACTGTAAAGGGCCTGTGAGCAAACTGTCAACTGCAAACAAGTGAGCCTGCCCTGGTTTCACAGACGTTGGCAGAAGAAACAAGATTCTTGGGTCAGAAACAAAGGATTTTATTAGTCACAGAAATGACAGTAGCCAGAATTTGCACTGGTTCCCCCACAGTGCACCATGAAGAGGGCCAGGTGACACCTGCACACCTGCACATTGTAGCAGAACTCCGAGCTGAGGGAACCCAAATCTTTTATAACAAGCAGTAAACATGCCTGCTCTTTATCCTGGAGGGAGGCAATATCCTTATTATACTGGACCATAAGCCCACTGGTCCAAAGGGAGACACTATCTTCCAAAGCTTTTCACTATACAAACATTCTGGAACAAAGACAGTCAGTGTAGAAACATGAGAGACCCATGGAAGATTGTTTTCTAATAACATCCACCCCTCGTAGAAACACCATCCTGGCTTCTGGCAAATTTAATCATGAGTTTACCACTCTATCTGTTACTCTGATTAATCTGACCAACAGAGGCTGAGGCCAAATCCATTCAATTTGCCTCATACAGCATTTAATTAAAACCATTATCAACAGGATGAGGCCAGACTGAGGTATTGACCCCACTATGACTTCCAGAACTCCACAAGCTGAATGAATCCCATGGATCATCAAGATAATCTTAGAAAGCCAGGTAGCATTCTCCTTTAGCTTTCACTTTGGCTTTTCTCCTTGGCCCAAGGCATTCATCCAGATGCAGCAGGACATATTAGTGACTGCACAGACTTTGCCTTGACCTACAAAAAGGAAGCCTAGGGCAATTCTACTATCCCTAACAACCCTGGCCAGTGAGTCGCTGCTGACCTAAATGGCTTCCAGGGCCAGGGTGTTACTGTTAAACACTTTAGCTAAAGTCAGTCAAAAAGTGACAAATCACTTTTCCTAATTGGATAACTTCCATCATAGGGATAACTGGCTTCAGGGTAAACATAAATAATATATCAGTTACCCCTCTTAGAGGCACCCCTGAGTAATAAAGATTTGTTAGGAGAGATCTCTAGTCATCCCAGAGGTACATGATCTCTTGGTGGCATTTCTTTAATCACCTGAAGGATGCTTACGACCCCTTTCCTTTCCTACCCCTGCTGTGGTGCAGGCCACCATGTTTTCAGAAGGGAGGCAAGTTAATGCTGCCTTCCACGTTTGAGATCTCTTGAAAGGCCCCAGATTCAACCTCTATCACTGCAAGGACACAGTTGGACAGTGCCTCCTATGGCATCTTCCAGCTTTAGGAATTTGGTCTTAGGTTTCCAGTCAGTCTAAATAATAAAGTTCAGTTTTTTGTTTTGTTTTGTTTTTTGGAGGGACTACAACTGCCTGAGAGCCAAAAGTCCAATGTGTCCTGTTTGTCCAAGACACCAGCCAGGTGTCATTTGTTTGTCCCATGGAATGACTGATGAACAGCTGTGGGAATAAGGGTTGGAAAGACATCTGGAAGTGGTGACAGGTGTTTTGTGTGGGAATTTCAGGAGCTAGGCCACCCCTTGCTATTTCTGACAGAATTCTATGTAAAGTCAAGGGAAATGGTGACCAGATTGTGGAGGTGGAGAACGCCAGACTGAGCAGTCAAATTTAGGGTGCTTACAACTAATTTGGGAGAGCTACACCGGGTGGTCTTTCTTAGTGAAGGCTCCAGGGGCAGTTCTGAAAGATGAAGTTCATTAATATCCCTCCCTCCCTTTTACCTCCCAAGGTCTAAGTTGTTTCCCCTCCACATGTTGGGGTTGTTGATTAACGTACACCTCCATAAAACTGGTGCAGCCCATTCAAAGAGATATAATATCGCCTTTAATCCAATCATCTCCTACTCAACCTATACATTTAATCTGGAAAGTTTAGGTATTTATAAACAGACAAGGGTATTATAAAACTTATAGGAATCCATTAGTCCCCATTTTGAGCCATGTGGTCCACTGTAGAGGGATGTGGGGAGCTGTGTGCTTAACGAAATGGTCATTATCCTTTTAGTCTAAGACTGTGTCGGTCCAACAAAACAATCTAGGTGCCTGGATCAGAATGAAGTTTGAACCAACTTATCCCCCATTTTGGCTGGTTCACCTAGAGGGTGGACTGAGTAGGCTGGCTTAGGGCTGCCATTAGTGGAAGGAAAAAGAAGCATCATGCCCAAGGACTGTTGGGTCTATATAATCTATATTTTTCGTCCTGATCATTACTTAGAAAGCATCTGAGAAGAGGTGATTTTTTTTTTTAATTTAAATGAAATCCCAATTTTTCCTTAAACTGCATATTCTAAGTTCCAGTTCCTCAGGGAGAGAGAAAAGTTTGCAATAATGATATCAACTCAGCATCATCTGGCTACTTCTATTTCTGCAGAACTAAAACATTTCCCAAGAGTTCTGCCTTGCCAGCAAGTGAGGATAAGTTCTTCAGGTGTGGTCCAGCTCAAGGACACCTGGGCATACATTGGCAAGGCAGCTGTCTTGCAGGGTCTGACAAAGCATGGAGCATTGAGCAGATAGCTTTGCAGAGGATTTCATGAGAGCCTAACTGGCCTGCACCATGTCATCCCAGTGCCCTGACCCGGCGCTCAGCTATTCCCCCAGGCCCTCTGCACTCCTCCCAGCGTCTGTTTCCATGAACTTGACATGCAAAGGTGCAATAGCCTGGAGTATGATAGGAGTGTGGTGGGCAAGGCAGCCTTTGAAACCACATGTTTTACCAGTACTGAGAACAGTAAAAGGTGGGGAAAATTCCCCAGAGACAATGAGACACATCTCCCACCATTTCAACTCCTAGGACCTACCTCAGGCAGTGTTCTCAGAATGAGAGGATAATAAGGAGGCCAAAAATTAAAATTGCTATCAATTCCTGCTGCTTTCTGGTATGTGACCAAACTGCCTCACTAAGGTGCACAGTATAGTCAGATATATTAACTTATAAATTTATACAATCTTATTGAGATATGATTCTTATACCATACAATTCACCCATTTAAGATGTACAATTCAATGGTTTTTAGTATATTCACAGATATGTGCAAACACTATCACAATCAATTTTAGAAAATTTCATCACCTCAAAAAGAAACTCTGTTCCCTTTAGCTATTTCCTCTACAACTTCTGTATCTTCCCCTCACTTCCTGTATGCCTTGTTTCCAGCTCTAAGTAACCACAAATCTATATTCTGTCTCTATAGCTTTACCTACTCTGGATATTTCATATAAATTGAATCATATAATATGTTGTCTTTTGTAACTGGCCTCTTTCACTAAGCATAATGTCTTCAAAGTCCATCCATGTTGTAGCATTGGTCAATACTTCATTCCTTTTTATGGCCAAATAATATTCCATTGTATGGCTATAGTACATTTTATTTATCTCTTCATCAGTTGATGAACATTTGAGTTGTTTCTATCTTTCACAATTATCAGTAATCCTGCTATAAACACTCACATATGAGTTTTTGTGTGGATATATCTTTTCATTTATTCTTGCATATATATATATGGAGGAGTGGAATTGCTGGTGATATGGTAACTCTGAGTTTAGCCTTTTGAAGATTTGCCATATTCTTTTTTAAGGTGGCTACACTATTTTACATTCCTATCAGCTGTGCATTAAGGTTATAATTTCTCCACATCTCTAATAACTGTTGGTATTATCTATTTGATTCTTCATACCCCTAACGGGTATGGAGTGGCATCTCATTGTAGTTTTGATTTGCATTCTCTTAATGACTAATGATGTTGAGCATCTTTCCATGCGCTCATCAGCCATTTGTATAACTTCCCTGGAGTAATGTCTATTTAGATTCTTTGCCCATTTAAAAAAATCAGGTTATTGAGTTATAATTGTTCTTTATATATTTTCAATACAAATTCCTTACATGCAGATACTTGATTTGAAAATATTTTCTTCCATTATGTGGGTTAGCTTTTCCATTTTCTTGATGGTGTCCTTTGAAGCAAAAAAGTTTTTAATTTTGATGAAGTCCGATTGACCTATTTTTTCTTTGTTGCTTGTGCTTTTAGTGTTACATCTAAGAAACCAGTGCCAAATCCAAGATCATGAAGATTTACTCCTATTCTTTCTTCTAAGAGTTTTATCTATCATAAACTTATATATTATTTATTTGTTGTATTTAGGTCTTTGGTCCCATTTTCAGTTAATTTTTGTATATGTTGTGAGGTAAGAGTCCAACTTCATTCTTTTGCATGTTGTTATCCAGTTGTACCAGCACTGTTTGTTTCAAAGACTATGGTTTCCTCCATTAACATGGCCTTGGCACCCTTGTTGAAAAGCAATTGACCATATATGCAAGGGTTTATGTTTGGCTTCTTAGTTCTAGTCCATTGACCTGTGTGTCTATCCTTATGCCAGTACCACACTTTCTTGATTACTGTTGCTTTGTGGTAAATTTTTAAATTGGGAAGTATGAGTCCTCTTATTTTGTTCTTTGTCAAGATCGTTTTGACTATCATGGGTTCCTTGCAATTGCATGTAAATTCTAGAATCAGCTTGTCAATTTTTACAAAGAAATTTGCTGGTGGGAATTGTGTTGATTTTGTAGATCGATCTGGGGAATATCGCCATGTTAACAATATTAAGTTTTCTAATTCATAATCATTGGATATTTTCCACATTTAAATTCTCTATATTTTTAAAAATGTTTTGCTGCTTTCAAAGTTTTATACTTCTTTTGTTAAATTTATTCCTAAATATTTTATTTTCTTTTTTTGATGCTCTTGAAAGAAGAATTGTTTTCTTACTTTCATTTCTGAATTGTTTATTGTAATTGGGTAGAAATACAATCTATTTTTGTGTATTGGTATTGTATTCTGCAAACTTGCTGAACTCACGTATTAATTATAATATTTTTTAAGGATGATTCCATAACATTTTCTATATATAAGATTATATCATCTGTGAATAGAGATAATTTTACTTCTTTCTTTCCAATCTGGATTTTTTTTTTCTTTTTCATAATTTCCCAGCTAGACCTTCAATACATTGTTGAATAGAGGGGTGAGAGTGCACATCCTTGTTTTTTTCCTGATCTTTGGAGGGAAAACATCTAGTCTTTCACCATTAAGTATGATGGTGGGCTTTTTGTAGATGCCCTTTATGAAATTGAGGAAGTTTCCTTTTATTCCTAATTTGTTAAATGTTTTTAATCTTAAAATGCTATTAGATTTTATCTAATGCTTTTTATGCATCTAATGAGATGATCATATAGTTTTTGCTTTTTCGTATGCTAATAGGATATATTATATTAATTGATTTTCAGATGTTAACCTCACATCCTGGGACAAATTCCACTTGACATGGTATATAATTCTTTTTATATGTTGCTAGCTTTGGTTTGCTAGTATTTTGTTGAGGATTTTGTATCTATATTCATTAGATATACATATACATGCACAGTTTTCTTTTTTTAAATATATATACCTTATTTGATCTGAAAAGGGGACTGTTCCCCTCTCCATGAGCCTTCATACACAGTTTTCTTGTCTTGTGATGTCTTTCTCAGTTTTGGTATCAGGGTAATACTGGTCTTATATAATGAGTTTGGAAGTGTTTCCTCCTCTTTCATTTGTTGGGAAGAGTTTGTGAAGAATTGGCATTAATTCCTCTTTAAATATTTGACAGAATTAGTGGCAAATTCATCTGGGCCTAGGTTTTTCTTCATGGGTAGATTTTTTACTACTATAGTCATGTGCCTAATGACGTTCTGGTCAACTGTGGACCACATATACAACGGTCCCACAAGATTATAATACTGTATTTTTACTGTACCTTTTCTCTGTTTAGATATGTCTAGATACACAAATACTATTGTGTTACAATTGCCTACAGTATTCAGTACAATAACATGCTGTACATGTTGTGAAACTCACAAATATGAAGAAATTAAATAACACACTCCTAAATAATTCATGGGTCAAAGAAGAAATTAAAAGGGAAATCATAAAATATTTTGAAATGAGTGAAAATGAAAACACAACATGCCAAAACATATGGGATGCAGCAAAATAATGCTTGAAGGGAAACTTATAGCTGCAAATGATTATGCTTAGGAAGAAAAAAGATCTCAAATCAGTAACTTAAACTAACACTTAAGACACCTGAAAAAGATGTCTGTACAGGTATGCTGTACAGGTTTGTAGCCTAGGAGTAATAGACTGTACCATATAGCCTGGGGGGAGGGTAGTGCTATGCCATCAGGGTTTGTGTAAGTATACCCTATGATGTCCATACAAGGACAAAATTGCCTAACAATGCATTTCTCAGAACATATCCCCATTGTTGAGTGATGTATGACTATAATTCAATCTCTTTACTTGTTATAGGTCTAGTCAGATTGTCTACTTTCTCTTGAGTCAGTTTTGATAATTTGTGTCTTTCTAGGAATTAAATTATCTTATTTAGCATAGTATTCTCTTGTAATCCTTTTTACTTCTGGAAAGTCAGTAGTGATATCCCTTTCATGTCTGATTCTAGTAATACGAACTTTTTCATTTTTTATTGATCAGTTTAGCTGAAGATTTTTCAATTTTGTCGATTTTTTTGTAAGTGCTGCTTTTGATTTCATTGGTTTTCCCCATTATTACTATTTTTCTATTCTACATTTCATTAATTCCTCCTCTAATTTTTATTTTTATCTTTTTCTTCTGTTTGCTTTAGGTTTGTTTTTCGTTTTCAGGTGTTTTAGGTATTAGTTTAAGTTACTGATTTGAGATCTTTTTTCTGCATAGTCATTTGCAGCTGTAAGTTTCCCTTCGTGCATTATTTTGCTGCATCCCATATGTTTTGGCATGTTGTGTTTTCATTTTCACTCATTTCAAAATATTTTCTGATTTCCCTTTTAATTTCTTCTTTGACCCATGAGTTATTTAGGAGTGTGTTATTTAATTTCTTCATATTTGTGAGTTTCACAAATTTCTGTTATTAACCCCTAATTTAATTCTGTTGTGGTCAGGGAACATACTTAGGAAGTTTGTTTTATAGCCTTGCAGATGGTCTCTTCTGGAGAATATTCCATTTGAGAGCCACGTCTATTCTGCTGTTGTTGGGGAAAATGTTCTATAAATGCCTTCTAGGTCTGGTTTATAGTGTTTATACTTCATTAGATTTATACTGTTATTCAAGTCATCTTTTATTGATCTGCTTAGCTGTTCTGTCAATTGTTGAATGTGGGGTATTTAAGTATCCTATTATTGTTGAATTATTATTATTATTTCTCCCTCACTTTCAGTCAGTTTTGGTTTTTTATATTTTGGTGTTGCTATTTAGATGTATGTATGTTCATAGTTGTCATGTCTTCCAGGTGGGTTGACCATTTTATCATTATAAATCGTCCCCTTTTATCTCTAGTAACGTTTTTGTGTTTTAAATTCTATTTTGCTTGAAATTATTAATAGTATAGCCATTTTAGCTTTCTTATAGTTGCTGTTTGCATAGTAAGTCTTCTTCCATTCTTTTACTTTCAATTTATCTATGTCTTTGAATCTAAAATATGTCTCCTGTAGGCAACATATAGCTGGACCATGTGTTTTTCTAATTCAGTCTGACAGTCTCTGACTTTTGATTGGACTGTTTAACCCATTCACATTTAATGTTATTTTCAATAACAGTTGGATTTATGTTTGCCATTTTCTTTTTGATTTTTTATGTGTTTCATGTCTTTTTTGTTCCTCTATTTCTTCTTATTGCTTTCTTTAGCATTTCTTTTGCATTAAATGAATATTTTTTAATGTAGCATTTTAATTTTTTATGATTTTTTTCACCATATATTTTTAAATTATTTCTTTAGTGGTTACTCTTACCGTGTAGATCTTAGCTTACCACAATCAACTTCAGACTTATTCTAAATTAAAGTGAGATATAGAAGTGTTACCCCTTTTCTTCCTTTTTGTGGTATTATTATTATACTTATTAAATCCATAAAAGTTACAAATTCAAAAAGACATTGTTATAGTTATTATTTTATATAATTTAGTCTTTCAATGAAACTAAGAGAAGAAAAGCAAGCAAGCATGTATTTATAGTTTATTATGTTAACCTTTGTATTATCACTTATGGTTCGCTTCATTGGGTATTCTGGATTTGTGATGTCATCTGGCTTAATTTCCTTAGACCAATACAGCTTTGCTCCTACACATCTCCTTTGTGCTGTTGTTGGCAAATATATTACATTTCTATATGTTAAAGGCCAGCAGTGTATTACATATTGTTTTAAAAAATTATTTTAAAAATAAGTTAACAAGAAAGGGAAATAAATATGTATTTATATGATCTTTTATGATTACATAATTGCCTTTATTGGTGTTTTTTTGTGTGTTTTTTGTTTTTTGCATGAATTCTAATTACCATCTGGGGTCATATCAGCTTGAAATATTTCTTTTAAGGCAGATATGTTAGCAACATTTTTTTTTCAGTTTTTGTTTATAAGGGAATGTGTTTAGTTTTCTTTCAGTTTTGAAGGGAAGCCTTGCTGGATATAGGATTTTTTGTAAACTTTTTTTTTGTTTGAATACTTTGAATATATTATTCTACTGCCTTCTGGCTTCCATTGCTTCTGCTGATGAGTTAGTTGTTAATCTTACTGGGGTTTCTTTTTAAGTGACATGTTGTTTTTCCCTTACTGCTTTCAAGAGCTTCTCCTTGTCTTTGACTTCCAGTATTTTTACTATGATGAGACTATTTATGAAGCTCTCTGTGTTTATCCAGCTTGGAGTTTGTTGAGTTTCCTGGATGTGTAGATTATTGCTTTTCAATACATTTGGAAAGTTTTCAGTTATTATTTCTTCAAATTTTTTTCTGCTACCTTTTCATGTCTCCTGTGGTACTCCCATTATGCATATGTAGATGTGTTTAATAGTGTATTGCAGGTCTCTGAGTCTCTCTTAAGTTTTCCTTAGTCTTTTTTCTTTCTATTCTTTGATGTTATATGTCTATTGATCTATCTTTGAGTTTAATTCTTTCTTTTGCTACTTCAAATCTATTCTTAAGCCTCTTTATTGAATTTTTTATTTCAGTTATTATGTTTTCAACTCCAGAATTTCCATTTGGTTCCTTTTGTTTTCTTTTTTTAAAAAATAATTTCTGTCACTTTACTGGTATTCTCTATTTCATGTGATATTGTACATTGTTAGCATGTCTTCCTTTACTTCTTTAGTTATGTCTTTTGAGCATATTTATAATGACAACCTTGAAGTCTTTTTCTGTTAAATCTGATATTTAGTTTCTCTCACAGGCAGTTTCTGTTGCCTGCTTTTTTCCCTATGTATAAGTCATACTTTCCTGTTTCTTTGCATGTCTTACAATTTTTTTTTGTTGGAAACCGAACACTTTAGATAACATAGCAACTCTGGATATTGGTGCTCCATCTTTCCCTCCCTCCCCCCTGGGCTTGTTATTATTATTTACTTGTTTATTTTTTAAGTGATCAGCTGGATTATTTTTGTTGATTCTCTTTCTCCCTGCAGTGTTACTCTTGATGTTGCTCCTCAGTGAGCACAGCCTTGTGTATGCCCGCATGGCCATGCTGGGCTGACAGTGGTTTTGGACTCTCTTTGAGGATCTATTTCCTTGATCACACCCAGCAGTTAAACTGTATTCATTGATGGATGATTGCTCTGTAGTTCTCAACAATTTCCTGTATATTTTGACTATTTTTGAATGGCATTGGTGATAAAGGCATATCAGAATGAAAATGATCCAGAGAACAAAAAACATAACTCATTTTGGTTTCAAAGGCCACAATACTGTAAGTAAGACTGGAAAAGTAACACCATAACCCAGGAAGTATCAACAGCAGTGAGGTTCCACTGATAGCACTGAGAAGGGGTTAAAGGTCTGATGTAGTTCATTTGCCGGGAGTGGATGAGTGCAATGTTGCTTTCTTCACTGTAAAACAACGGGTTTTAGCAAGAGTCAGAAGTCTTGCATATGGTGATAACTCTACATCAACAACCATGAGGTCCTTTACTTTTTTTTGGCTAAGATGGTGGCTATGTTGCACTGTCCAGTATGAAGATGGATTCAGCAGCCTCAGTGGCAGCCTGGGTGGTACAGACTCAATGAGCAACTTGATTCTAGCTGATTCCATCAGAGAATAGGCCTATACCATGGCACCTACATACGTAACCCAGATGATTCTCTTAGCAGCCATGATTTGTTTTCACATTTCATGGAGCAAAATAAGGGTAACTTTAATCTTCTAGTCTATAGTTTTCCAAGGTGTGGACCAAACAATTAGACCATTCTCTCTAATCCAAGAGCCGGTGAAAATACAACATAGTTCATTGGGGGAAATAGTAGACAGACTATGAGAATGGACTTGGGTCCTGCCCATTGTTCAGAGTAAACATGTGCATTTTGGTTTTGCATAGCAGTCATTGAGGCTGGACAGCTCAGCAGCTCAACAGATACCAGTGGGCTTCAATTTAGCTCAACTACCTGTGACCAAGCTGAGGCCCAGGTTCAGGGTCCCTGTCTAGCAGAGCTTTGCTTTCAGCAATGGAATGAGGAGTAAGTTTCCCCCAAAGAGACAACCACCATTTTCAGGTCTGACTGTGATTCTACAGGTTGCTGCCCATGGTGGTTACAAACTTCTGTCCCTTAATACACAATATAAATGGCCATTTCTGTAACTGTTGTCTCAGATAAGTCAGCACCTCTGTCCCCTCCAGAATAAATTTAGTATTAGTAGTTACCGTAGAGCAGACCTGAGCCTGGTGGCTAGATTGGTGAGAAAGTTTACCCTCCTGGAGGAGAGTTGGCAACAACCAGGTCACTGTTCAGCTAGCTGTTTTTGAACTTGCTTCTTGGAACTTGGCCTGAACCCATTAAGTTGGAAAATTGGGGAAAATTCTTCCTCATTAACAGGCAATAAAATGGAGGACCATTTATTGCCCAGTTAGCCATATAATTTGGTCAACATGTTTACTGGTGGTTCCCTGGATTTCCCTCAAATTCCATCCATCAGCCCACGAGACCCTCATCTTTCCTCTTCCTAAAGGCTGTGTCTCTTTGTGAAGCCAAACCAATCTTTGTTGTCCAAACTGCTAAGACTATGAAGGGTCTGAGATTTCACCCTACTTGCAAGTCACCAAGTTAGTTTCTGCATTAATTGTGTATTGTTTAGTAACTATACTACCCAAAATTTAGCAGCTGAAATAACACATATGTATTATTTGATAGTTTCTATAGGTCAGGAGCTCAGGCATGACTTAGCTGGGTGCTCCACAAGGCTGCAATCAATGTGTTAGCCAGGACCAGTTTCTTGGCTGCTCCACACACTTTCTGGCAGAATTCAATTTCTTGCAAGCTGTGAATTGGGGCCTCAGTTTCTTGCTGGCTCTTGGTTGGAAGCTGCCTTGAGATCTTTGCTATGTTGGCCTTCCCCACATAGCCACCCTTTTCCTCAAGGCCAGTGAGGGAGAACTCCTTGCATGATAGGTGTTACAATATCTATAACATAATCATGTACATGTAATCACATGCATCCTACCACCTTTGCAATATTCTGTTGGATAGAAGCAAGCCACAGGTCCTGTCCAAACTCAAGGAGAGGTGAATCACACAGGGTGTGAATAACAAACAGTGGGAATCACAGGGTCTCTTTAGAGTCTGTTTGCCAGAGTCTGCCAGAGTGTCATGAGTACTGACAGGAGATATGAGACTCCTGGGTCAAAGTCAAAAGACTTTATTATTCATGGCAACAGCAGTAGCCACAGTATCAGCATTTGTACCACTTTCCTGAGCCCTAATTTTCAAAGTGTGCTGTGGAGAAGGCCAGAGGAAACCTTGACTAGTAGTGGGGTGTGTTGCAGGTAAGAAATTCTGAGCTTAGAACACCTAAATCTTTTATTAAAGGCAGTAAGCCTGCCTGACCCATGCCCTGAAGAGAGATATTATCTTTATTGTTTTGGACCATAAGCAAATCTTCCTTTGCTCTGAAGGGAGACACTACTTCTGTCTCCCAAGATGGTTTGCTCTGTAAACATCCTTGAAAAGATAGTCTGAAACAAATGCAGCCAGAGCCTCTGCTTGGAAGATGTGCAGAAGCAGCAGACTGATGGAGAATCATCTCTCCACAGGCGTATCCTGACTCTGAGGAGATGCCTGTGTATAACAGGAAAATATAGACATGCACATAAATAACTCTAATGATGGCTGAGTATGGAAAGAGAAATTCAGTGCAGTGTGGAAGCTCAAAGGAAGGCAAAGTTATTTCTAACTCCAGCAACTAGACAATCCTTCACAGTATTTATGCCGAATTTTAAAGCATGACAAGGATTTCAACTGGTGAGGGGGGTGGAGTAGAAAGGCAGAGTGTATGGAAGGAGGAGCAAGAACACAGGGAAAGCACTGTGGTAGTTTCACCATGTGGGGCAATTATTAATAGTTGGACTCAACATTGGGGTGAGAGAAGGGTGTGGTGTGGAGAAAAGTCTGGAAATGTAGAGTGAGGTTGGCTGATTGAGGGCCTTAATATTGATTTAGGTGCCATTAAAGTGTCCTGAGTCAAATTGGTGTCATTAAAGTGTTTTGAGTGAATGAGTGCACAGGGAGTGATTAATTCAATATTATGTTCTAGGAATTGTAATCTGGAGATACTGGGATGAATTAGAAGTGGAAAAAGACTCGAAGCAGTATTCCTAGTGAAAAAACTATTTTGAATGGTACAAGCCAGAAAGTCATGAAAGTCTAATGCATTTTTGTGGCAGTGGGAAACAAGAGGTGCAGTTGGATGTACATCTTTTTTGTTGGTACAACTGCTTGGTCTTGGTAGCTCATTGCTCCTATAATGCAAGAAACAGTGATGAATCAAGAAATAACCTAAGGAACTGAGAGGCTGGAGGAACCAAGGGGAGAAATAGAGAAGTTATGAGAAGGTACAGATACTGGGGAGAATTTGAAAAATTTGGTTTTGGACCAAAAAGAAGCCCTTTGTATATGGACCTATTGGAAGAATAGGGTGATCACTTAATGCACTTAGACTTAATTCAGTTGGTATTATGAAAATTAGGTGTCAAGAAAAGTCTAACACATTGCGACTCAAATTCAGGACCATCTTACTAAGTCTGGGTGGTGGCAATTAGGTACATAGAGATTTTCTTTAATTTGACTGACATCATGCTTAAGGAAAAAATCCAATCCATTTAAGTTAGAATTGGTTAAAACTTGAATCATTTCCATACTATTAGAGTGTGAAAAATTTGATTATTTATTACAGTTCAGTTGGGTAGGCAGAGGCCATTTTTAAAGGCTGAAAAGTTATTATTTAGTGTATAGGTCTTGATTTTTAAGCTCAGTGACTACATAGGTGAAATACACACTCACAAGCTTTTTCCATTTAAGGAGAGATATTTGGACGTTTTTACATAACTTGAACTTGGTCTAAGAGCACAAAAGGAAAGGAGATAAACCCTCCTTACTGTGCATCTGGCATAGCCACACACTATAGCTCCTTCCCATTTTCTAAAAAGTATGAATCCCCAGGAAGCACTAGAATGATTTTGGTTCTCACTGTTATTTTTTAGGTTTTCCTTCAGAGTCAACTTTCATGATATTTGTTTTCCACTCAAAGAAATCAAATTTGTAATTAAAGTAGCTGTCATATGATAACAGTAGGCACCTGTGTACTTGGACTTAACTTACAAGGAAGAGGGACGGAGCAGGAGGGAAGAGAAAGAGAAACAGCCCTTAGAGTGCATTCCTTTCCTTCTACATTTTAGAGGTCAACAAGACAACTTCATTAAATAGAAGAATGAAACATTTATTCAGTGTCTTTTATATACTCAGTTCCTTAATTTTCAGAACAACCCATGTCTTTTTTTTTTTTTTTTTGTTTTTTTGAGACAGAGTCTCACTCTGTTGCCCAGGCTAGAGTGCCGTGGCATTAGCCTAGCTCACAGCAACCTCAAACTCCTGGGCTCAGGCGATCCTTCTGCCTCAGCCTCCCGAGTAGCTGGGACTACAGGCATGTGCCACCATGCCTGGCTAATTTTTTCTATATATTTTTAGTTGGCCAATTAACTTCTTTCTATTTTTAGTAGAGACAGAGTCTCGCTCTTGCTCAGGCTGGTTTCAAACTCCTGACCTTGAGCAATCCACCTGTCTCGGCCTCCCAGAGTGCTAGGATTACAGGCGTGAGCCACCGGGCTCGGCCCAACCCATGTCTTCTTACCCTCATTTCACAGATCAGAGTGCTGAGGATCAGGGAGGTTTAATAACCTTCCCCGGTTGGAAAACTCTGTTTACTTAGGTGAGGTTTGAAAGTTCTCTCTTGTTCTTTCCACTACACTATGAGTTTCCTATCTGATAGTGAAACAGTCAAGGTCACCAAACATGATTTGAGGTGATGCATGTGGAGGAAAATTTCGAAGAAATAAACACAACTTGATGCCTTTTTCAGGAAACCTTACCTGTGGATAAATAGAACTTAAGCCAATCCTGACTTGATCCCTGAGCTTGATGATAAAGTCTCTTTATTACTTCCCTGAATTCTTTACCTTGGATTTAAGGGCTTCTTCTATATCATGGGGTCTATGGTTTATCCGAATGCCCTCTGGTTTTCTCTTAGTTCTGGAAACTGCTGTGCCACTTTTCTTGTTGCAGTGGCAATTTCTAGACACTTTATCTTCTCAGTATTCTCCTTTTTCTGCAGTATGACAAATCTCTTGTTTCTGGTGTCTAGGTTACTTGCAAAATACATCCAGACAGCAGAATCAAGAAATAGAAATTACAGGCACATGGGCATATCTCTACTGCCCAGTATCAAGGACTGTGCAATTAATTTTCTCAAATCAGAGTGTAGTAATAGTAATACTTTGCTTTTCTTCCTTTTTATTGCTATCACTGGCTGTTTCCTGCTCCTAGGTTTTATTTGTATTGGAACATGATATAATGATAACTTTTTCAGAAGCAAGGCTTTTTTCTTCAGAAACTAACACCTTTACAACTTATGTTAAGACTGCTGCAGATCAGTCTTAGGATAAAGCTTATGTTTTTAATTATAAAAACACAATTTAAAGTAGAATTTTTAAGTGAAAGTATTTTAAACAAAGATGTAAGATGATTTTTTTCTCTCCTACCTTCTAGTCTGTTAATTCATGTTCCTGAGAAAACCTCTTAGTTCTTGACCTTGGTATGTCCCTATTGTAAGATGGTGAACTAGGACAGGTGCAGTCATTTTTATTGCCAAGTTCAGGATTGAATAAACATAGATCAAACCCACCCTAAAATACATAGAAAACCATTTGTGAAGCTAATTAGGTGGTACATTTTTTTCAACCTTTGTTTGTAAAAAGTCTTTTGTCCATGTGGAATTTAGTTTGGTATAAGTTGGGAGATAGTTACTCAACTCTGTTCTTCCCACAGGGCTTCCGTATTGTCCACAAACTATTCATTGAATTATTTATCTTCTGCTTATAAATTTGGAAAGCCAACTTTAGCATGTCTAAATTTTTGTGCATATTTGATCTATTTCAGAATTTTGTATTCTGCTTCTAGTATTTATTCAGTTTAAATTAGTATAGCCTAAGATAAAATTTAATTTCTATTAGACTTGATCCCCCCTTTATTACTCTTTATTTTCAGAATTTACCACAAAAATCCCAGTTTTTCTTTTTATGGAAAGATTTAAATCATATCGTCTACAAAATTGTTCCACAAATAATATTTTTTGAAATTTTTATGAGGATTGTGCTAAATTTATTGATTATCTTCGCAAGAACTAATATATTTTTGATGTTGGCTGTCGCTATCCTAAAAAAAGTTTCTTTATTTGTTTGTATACTTCTGTGTCCCTCAGCAGTATTTAAGATTTTTCTTCTTATAGGTGTTACTCATTTTTTTTTAGATGAAGAAGTCTATTATTCTGGTGTATTTTAATCTTTCATTGCTATAGTAAATACTTTTTTCCCCTCAGCTCATCTCCTAATTGGTTGGTTATTTTTGTGCAGGAAGGAATGATTTTGTATTGGAGACACCATCCTAAATTTTTTTGCCATTATGGTTTTTCAATAGTTTTTTTAAGGTAAATATCATCTTTAAATAATAAATGCAGTGGCTAGTACTTCCAGAAAAATGTTGAGTAACAGTGATGATGAGGACATGCTTGTCTTGTTCCTATCTTTAGTAGTACTACTTCCAGTGTTTCCACATTAAGCATGATTGATACATGCTTGGACAATATCTCTTAGGTGATATGTAATGTTTTCATTTCTCTCATTTTCTAGATATTCTGCAATTTCAGTTTTGATCTTATTCTTGACCCAAGTTGTTTAATAGAGATTTTTTTTTTAATTTCAGCATATTACGGGGGTACAAATATTTAGGTTACATATATTGCCCTCGCCCCACCCGAGTCAGAGCTTCAAGCGTGTCCATCCCCCAGATGGTGTACATCGCACCGATTAGGTGTGAATATACTCATCCCCTCCTCCCCACTCTAGTATGCCTGACACCCGATGAATGTTATTACTATATGTGCACTTAGGTGTGGATCAGTTAAAACCAATTTAATGGTGAGTACATGTGGTATTTGTTTTTCCATTCTTGGGATACTTCACTTAGTAGAATGGGTTTCAGCTCTATCCAGGATAATACAAGGATACTGGGATACAAGGATAATACAAGAGGTACTAGATCACCATTGTTTTTTGTGGCTGATTAGACCTCCGTGGTATACATATACCACATTTTATTTATTTATTTATTTTTATTATTTCAAGTATTTATTGTGATAAAAAGATGTAAATGGTTCATTGAGTACAAAAGCAATTTCCTAACTGAGCATATAATTCCAGTTTTATGAATATACACTGTTATCTTCTATATTACATCTATACACATACTGAAACATCTCTGGAAGATTATAAAGCATCATAATGAATACTTCTTAA